>PVKS010014647.1:0-47877 GCA_004027875.1 Aplodontia rufa
TCCAGTGTCTCACAGCCAAGACCCAAGCCTGAGCACCGTGCACGAGCCATGTTGGACAATGTCAGCACCAAAACAGCCCTCCCTGCTTGTCCCGCAAGTGGGTGGCCATGTAATTCATCACCCACCCTGGGGTGCTTTGCAGGCTGAAAGGGGTGCTATTAATAATTCTGTCTAATAGGTCACCTATGTCATACATGTAAGCTGAGATATCTAAGGCCCAACCTGTAAGACCAGAGAGGTCTGCTGTTAGCTGCATAAACATTCCATTCCAAACTTCTTTTAACCCTGGGCTTTGCCTAAGACCTGAAGGATGTGGCCTGTCTGAGGAGAGGGACAGGGTGTTAAAGTCAAAGGAAGGGACACGTCTCAGGACCTTGGGCACCTCACTTGGTCCTCATCCTGGATCTGCAGGCCATGGGGACTCCATAGGGTCTAGGCTGGACTAGCACATCCCCGTAGAGACCCTCCTTGCTCCCAAGGCTAGAGGAGGTCTTTTCCGTCCTCACATCTTTATTACAATGGTGAGTGTTCTGCTTTTGTATGACTCGTTCTCCCAGCAGGTTTCGCATTCCATGAAGTCAGTGCCGTGTCTGATTTGTTCCTGGTGTACCCCCAACACCTACTACAGTGCCTGGTTCACCGTGAACCTCCAAGTATGCACTCACTAAATATTGATGGAATGGGAGGATGGAGCTGAGAGCACATCCGGGCTGATTTCCTTTCCTCCTCTTCTAAGACTTCCAGCCTGATTGGAGAAGCGGATTATATCAGGGCAAGTGAGCCTTCTTATCAGAGGAGGCCAAGGCCACGGTCAGTGGGAAGGGATCAGGTACAAGCAAGGGATCCAGATGTGCAAATTCCCTTCGACGAGGCAGATGTGACCCGAGGATTCCATGCCAGCAGGAACCACTGCCTTTGATCGCTCCTTTCCATTAAAGGAATTGTAGCAGGTGCAAAAACCGGAGATTATCCCAAGAATTAAGATATGAAAAGCATGTTAGATCACTAAACTCCAATTAGGGAAATTAAATTGTGCACACCCCCCTCCTGATGCATTGTGGGGAGCTGCATTAGCTCTGGGCTCCGGTTCTAATAAAATTAGAGAATAACACTTTAATTGAATTGTGCTTAAAAGGATCATGCTGACAAATTTGATTGTATCTGGCTGAGATGCACACCTTCTCCAGCAATCATTAAATCCAATGAAATGCCAGTCTCCGGATCTTGACAGTTTTCTGAAACAATCTGTGAACCGTGCCTTATCTTGCAGTATCTAATCAATTCAGAGCTGCCTCATTAGGACTTGGCTGCTAACGGATACTTAAAACTCAAAGCAAATTACTGCACTCCATGGATAACTAGCTAATCATATCGATACAACATGGCTGGATTGTGTTGCAACAATTCATTTCCTCTTTAAGAAGCCACTGTCACCTATAATTTAGGGATTGAGATTCATAAGCTCTATGCAAACAATTCCAATGTCAAGGGTTTTCCTGCGCCCAGGACCAATGGGTGCGTGCCCGCAAGCCCCACCCCCGCAAGATAATGGGGGTAAGCCAGCACCAGCTCTGATCATTCATACCCTACCTAGTCCCTGAGCTCATTCCTGGATACCGAGCTCAAGACCCTATTGTCTAAATGAAGAATTGAGGCTCAGAGATGGGTAGTGTCTTCCCAAGATCACACAGCACATCAGTGGTGAAACAAGGCTTTGTCCTTCTGACATTATACCACATTTTTCTAATATAATTCTAATAGCAATTTAAAACAGTGATTAAAAAAATAAAACAGTGATTATTCTTTTGATGTTTAATTGAGTCTTATTTTACTATTCTTACTAATAATGAATTTATTTTAAGCATTTTGCTAATATGATGATCCACCATCTTAATTATGATTCCAATAGGCTATACTTCTGTAGAATGTATTAGAAATATAGTTCATTGAACAGCCTCGACATCCCTAGAGGTGTCTCTATGATAATTGTGGTAGGCATCCACATCATTCATCAGATGTTTCCTGTATTCCCAGCACGCCTGTGGTTGGATGAGCCAAAGGCCGCCTGGAATACAATAGGCAGAGCGCTACAGCTTAGATCTGGAATGTCCCACCAAGGCCCAAGTGTTCAAGGCTTGTTCCCCAAGTTGGGAGCATTGGGAGGTGCTGTACCCTTTAAGAGGTGGGCCTGGTGGCAGATCTAGTCCCTGGGGCTGTGCCCTGGAAGGGGCTCCTGGGACCCCGGTCTCCTCTTCCTCTTTTTCTCTTCCCAGCCTCAAGGTGAGGAGCCTTACTGCTCTGCGAACTGCCTGTCGTGATGGGCTGCCTCATCACAGGCCCCAAAGCAACCAGGCCAATTGACTTTGGACTGAAATTTCTCAAACTGTGAGCCGAAATAAACTTTTCACTTTTCAATTAGATTATCTCAGGTATTTGTTAAAAAACGGAATGCTGCCTACCCCCCAAAGTCCAAACTACCCCCTGATGGACACATCGTGTGAGTGAGAAATAACCTGAGATGTGGGGGTTGTTTGTTATCACAGCATAGCCTGGCTCGTCCTCACTGACGGAGTCTTCAGACTCAGTTAGCAGATAAGGAGACACACACACACAGAGGTTGGTGATTACAGCCAGGTCCCGTTCAGACACTGTCAGTAAACTTCACAGCCCAGAGCTCACAGGGAATGGTGAGAGCCAAGATCTGTTTGGAGAGACTCAGGTCAAACCCTTCAGACCCCTCACCCCGTCACTCCATTCACACCTGGACAGACTAACTTGTTAATATGCTCTTTCAAGTTGTCTGAACCAATGGATTCCCTCAGGAAGTCCCTCTGATATCCTTAGTGATAAACACTGACGGGCAGGTACTTTATAAGAGGCAGCCGGGCTTTACCAAAAGGATTGCTCTGTGATGGAGAAATTCCAGGTACGGTGAAGACCTGAACAGAACTGCCTTTCACAAGGACCTTTCAGTGCTCATCCCCACCCCGGCCTGGCTAAGTTAGCGGTTGTGGATGTGAGAGGTAAGGGAGACTCTGTAGTTATGTTCCCCGGCGAGGGCGCCTTCGGGATCTCTGAAGTGTTGGCCACTTTTAATCCCAGGAGCAGTTTTAGGGGTGGGGCCCAGAGACCTAGAAGAGGGAGTGTAGGAGAAAAGTTTTGCAAAAATTGTATACAGCTTCAGGAAATGCGTACCCTCCGCCAGCCATATCTGAGTCAGTTAAGACAATAATTGCAGAGCCTCCCAGCAGAGATCGAGGGCAGGATGGCAGGGCCTGCTATTATCATGTTCTCACAGGCGCAGCAGCTTGTTTACAGGAGGGATGGGGACTGAAGACTGATTGTCTGGTGGCTCCAGGGCCGAGGGCTGCTCCCCCCTCCCACGGCTTGCTCTTGGGCCCAAGGCTGGCCATCATCCCCAGTGCTTCACCGCAGGGAGCCCTTCCCAGGGTGTTCAGGGGAGCAGCTGCTGGGGCATCGACAGCTCTCCAGGTGCATTTTCAGCTCCCATTCATGCCTCAAGTGCCCCCAACCAACTATAGGCCCAGAGAAAGCCACCCAAGATGCTTTGTCAGAAGGCGCTTAGGGTCCAAGTCCTTGTATGAACGCCACTGTTTTACCTGCTGTGGGTTCCTTCTCCTATAACATCTTCAAGAGTCCCACCAGATCAGTGTCTTTCCAATCTTTATTATGTCCAGATGCGGTGGTGCACACCTGTAATCCCAGTGGCTCGGGAGGCTGAGGCAGGAGGATCGCAAGTTTGAGGCCAGTCTTGGCAGTTTAGTGAAGCCCTAAGGATCTTAGCAAGAACCTGTCTCAAACAAAACAAAACATAAATAAATAAATAGGTGGGATGTGGCCCATGGCTTAAGAGCCCCTGGGTTCAATCCTTGGTATAAAAAAATATATTTTTTCATTATGTATCCAACCCTTTTAAGTGGTGTGTGTTTCTTGTGGATGCCAAGATTTGACCCAGATGAGTTTTGTTTTAATTTGACTTCAGGTTGCAAACAAACAGAACATTCAAGGAAAAAGTATATGAATGAGAGGAGATTGGGTGGCTTTTGGATTCTCCCTGAAGACCAGAGAACAAGGGTGGAGGCTGAAGAACATCAGATAAATGGCAGAGCTGGTCTTGCAGAGCCTGGTGAAGAGCCCAGGACAGATGCCAGAAGTGCCTCTGCAGACCCCACTGCTACGCAGCCACCGCAGGGCCAACTTCCCCTGGAAACGTTCCATGTGATTGCTCTTCTTTTCCCTATCACAAGTTATCTTACCAAAATCTTGTGATGGGTGGACCCTGAGTGTTCTCTAGATTCTAAAAAGGCTGGTAAAGCAAATTCCTGGCATTTCCAGCTTTCCCATTAGGAAGGAGACCTTGAATTCATAAGATGGGGATAACACAGTCAGAGGAGGACAGTTCAAATCTTGGGTGACAAAAGATCAGCAAGTGTCCCCTAAAAAGTAGAAACATAAAACTAGCTTATCACACCAGGTGTGGTGGAGCACCCCTGTAATCCCAGTGGAGCACCCCTGTAATCCCAGTGGAGCACCCCTGTAATCCCAGTGGCTTGGGAGGCTGAGGCAGGAGGATCACAAGTTTAAAGCCAGCCTCAGCAATTTAGCGAGGCCTTAAGCAACTTAGTCTCAAAATAAAAAAAATTAAAAGGCTGGGGATGTGGGGTCAGTGGTAAGTGCCCCTGGGTTCAATCCCTAGCACCAAAAAAAGAAAAAAAAAAAAAAGAAAGAAAAACAAAGTAGGTTATCATCCTTAGAAAGCTGCCAAATACTGAATTAAATATAAATTGAGTTTGAAAAGCTGTAACCTCAAATTTAAAAATATTTTTTGAGATGAATGAGAGCATTCTGACAAAATCAAGCAGCCACCTGAAAGAAGAATTTGGTGCTGACTGCTGTGCTGGAAACATCCCATAATACCTTGGTCTCTTGGTCCTCCTTGGCCACGAAGGTGTCTTTACATGTGTAAATATGTCCCTGTTCTTTTCTCCTTCCCTCTCAGTCATTTCACTTGCTCTTCTTGACACCACTACGATTGTAGACACAAAGCAGACACAGCGTTAGAAAGAGTGACAGCTCTCAGCTGCAGAGCGGTCATCGCAGAGTCCTAGAATATTCTTGGTAATGAGCGTGCAAGCTGTTTATAGTCTCCCAGGTCCTCTGTGACACAAGGATGCTCTCAGACGCTCCCTTTCAAGTTTGATCTGGAAGATATTAATCCAGGTCTCTTCCCCTTCCCCATGTAGGCAGCAATTCTTCTCTCCTGAAAGGGAAACATGGTTTTTCCACTTGCCCAGTCTCGTAGTCAATGTGTCAGTGTTGGTGGAAGCACTTCCGAGATAGTTCCTGGCTCTCATTATCCCTTTTACCCTGTCATGATGGCCAGTGACATTCCAGGTGGCATCTCTGCCAGTCTATGGGAAAGAAGATTTCATAGAGTAGGGCTCCTGCTAATGTGCTAATGTGTGAGGATGTAGTATGAGCACATGCATAAATCTTTCTTATTTTTTTTTCAGGGCTGAGGACTGAACTCGGGGCCTTGTACATGCTAGGCAAGTGCTCTGCCACTGAGCTAAGTCCCCAACCCCAATCTTTCTTATTTTTGAACCATTGAGATTCTGAAGCTCTTTATTATGCAGCATGACCAAGCCTGTCCTGACTGATACAGTTATGTATTAGGTAGGGCTTAAAATTTCAGTTTCCTCCTTTTAACCCAGCCAAGGATTTTGGCATACAGTGTTTGTTCAAATTAAGACAGAATTCAGATACAGGACTCAAACCCCACACCTCTCCCAGCAGTCCCCTGGGAGACTGGGAACAGAGTTCCTGGAACCAGCAAGCAAGGCTCATAGAAACCATAGTATGTCCTGGTGACTGGAGTGCAAGTTTTCAGAGCCATGTGTGTAAGAGATCATTCTGAGTTCCAAGTACAATGTTTCCACTTGAGAGTTTCCCAACTTACAGTGAGACTTTTTTCTTTCTTTTTGTTTTTCTTTTGGTACCAAGGATTGAACCCAGTGGCACGTAACCACAGAGCTACATCCACAGCCCTTTTTATTTACATTTTTATTTTGAGACAGGGTCTGGCTAAGTTGTGCAGGGCCTCACTAAACTGCTGAGGCTGGCTTTGAACTTGCAATCCTCCTGCTTCTGCCTCCCGAGTCACTGGGATTACAGGTGTGTGCCCCTGCACCCTTCTTACAGTGAGGCATTCTGAATCTTTAAAAAGTCCTAGTTCTCAAATTGCACCCAATAGCCAGGGAGGACAACGAGATGATACATGCACTTGGAACTGTTGAGTTTCTGTTCCAAGAAGCACTCAGACGCCATGAGCCTGTTCCCCAGAGGGCCATGTGTCCCCGTGACTGTGGGTGGCCTGTAGGGTGCAGGAGGATTCTGCTTTCTGCCTTGAGGGCTCCATCCACCTTCCCTCGAGCAGCAGACATCTAACCTAGTGGCAGATGATGTGGCTTGTGGAGAGGTGGCTCAGCAATTTGCAATGTTCCCAGTTACACCTTGCAGGATGGTACGAGGAGGAAGCAGGCAAAGGCGAAATATTTTTAAATTAGCTTTTTTACACTTTTTTTTTTAAAAGAGAGAAGGACAGTGAGAGAGAGAGAGAGAGAGAGAATCAATTTTTATTGAGTTTTTCACATGGCTTTCGTTGCTCTGACACTTCGTTGTGAACATGGGTGCTGGGGTTTGAACCCGTGTACTTGGGCATGCTGGGCAAGCACCGTAACCACCAAGCCACGGCTCCAGCCCTGCTTTTTTACACTTTTAATTGGTGTGTGATAGTTGTGCATAATGATAGAGAGGTGGCATATTTTAACCAACATTTTCTCCAAAGGAAACCGCATTTATTGGGAGGTGAGAACTCAATTTTATTGTATTTATTTATTTTTTAACAAGATTTTATTTTTCATTATAGTTTTACATACCAAAGGGCTTTGTTATCACATTTCCATACATGCACACATAATTTATGCCCCCTTGACCTCTCCATCCTCACCTTCTCCCTCTCTCCACCCCCTAACCCGTGGTCTGCAAGGTTGCCCCGCAGTTCGATCGGCAATCTGTGTTTGATGAGTCTCTTGTCAGAGCTCAATTTTAGTACCATGTTGTTGGTCTTTTTTGTTTTTATTTGTTTTATACTTGGGATTGAACCCAGGGGCGCTTAACCACTGAGCCACATCACCAGACCCTTTTTTTTTTCATTTTTTAATTTTTGAGACAGGGTCTTGCTAAGTTGCTTGGGGCCTTGCTGAGTTACTGAGGCTGGCTTTGAACTTGCAGTCCTCCTACCTCAGCCTCCCGAACTGCTGGGATTACAAGCATGTGCCAAGTGCTTCCAGCAGGTTCCTGAATATCTCCAGCTTGGGGCTTTTTGTCAAGCCTTCTGGGCTAAGGACAGGCATAATAATACCACAGTTCTCCAGAAAAATAGAACTAATACCCAGATATCTGTCTATCTATTTTATCTATCCATCTATTAATTTTCAGAAAATATTTAAGAAATTGGGTCATACTTCTAATGATTGTGGGACCCAGCAAGTATCAAATCCACAGGGCAAGCTGGCAGCTTGGAGATTCAGGTAAGAGTTGATGCTGCCGTCTCCGGTCTGAAAGCCAGAAACTCAGCTGGGATTTCTGGGCTGCAGGCTGGAGCCAGAATTCTTTCTCGGGGAAAGCTTAGTCTTCAGGTATTCAATTATCTAGAGGGCAACACCCATTTTATAAAGACAGACCTGTCTTGGTTAACGTGTGCTGGTTGTCAATGGTAATCACATCTTAGAAATATCTTTATAGCAACATCTGGACTAGCACTTCACCCAGCACGGGGTCACCGTAGTCTAGCCAAACTGACACACAAAATGAGCCATGCTTTGGGGTTTGACCCTAACAACTGGCCCTGGGGAGAGGACCATCGAGCAAGGAGGACAGTCAGGGCCCTAGAGGCTGTGATCACCCACAGAGGACTTCCACTGCTGATGTCTCCAAGTTCCTAGACTCAACTGCAGTTTGACGACAGTGATGGCAGATAGAACTTCTTCCGGCTCTGCTTTAGCTTCATGCCTTCATTTATCGGCTAGAACAGTCCTGCGAAATGGGGGCTCTGGTGGTTCCATTTTGCAGATGTGGAAACTAAGGCATGAAGAAATGAGGTCAGAGCAGGAGGGACTGTAACCCACATACTGTCCCCCTTTCTTCTTTTCCTCATGAACTTCCTCCATAGTTCCCTATTTTCTTCCTCAGCAGGCCAGAAACAGCAATAATGCGGGAGTGGGTTTGCTCCGCACTCTTCCTGTCACTGTGATACCAGAACCAGTGGGTACCAGGGTCCTGGGCAGGCAGGCTCATGTGAGTGTCTGGGTTGAGACACCGGGGAAGAGCACTTAGTTCTTGCTTTGTTTATGCTTCCTCTTACTCATCAAGCAAGATTTGTTCAGTACCCTTCTGTGCTAGGTGCTGAGGAGGAGTAATGAACAATAATGTTGATAGTGGTGATGGGGTGCTGTAGCTCAATGATCACTGACTCATGGTGATGGCCACACAGCTCCCCAGCTGGGCTCAGGGCTCGACCAGCCCCTCCCTGGCTCCGGATAGGATGCTTCTGTCCACAGGGCCATGCTCACTTGCAGGGGGACTGATTTCCCACCACTTGGCAGCTGCATGGCCGTGCCAGCCCTTGAACACATGCAGAGATGAACATGTGCATCGCCCACAGCTGTGTGGCCAGCCCTTCCGTGCATGTGTGTGACTCAGGGCACATGGGGTCCTGCTCCACGGTGGAGTGGAGAGCGGAGCGTTCCGTTTTTCTCTTACACTCGAGGTCGTGCCTGCCGGTAGTCAGGGCATGAGTCTCACTGGCTGCTGATGGCGGCAGCGGATGTACATGTCCCTTCAGTAAGAGAAGGTTCTCTCGGGTCCCAGCTCTGTTAGACCTCTCAAAAAGAGAAGCAGAGGGGCTGGAGTGGTGGCTCAGTGGTTGGAGGGCTTGCCTGGTCTGCAAGGACCCAGGTTCAAACCCCAGCACCACTTACACAACTAAGTGTCAGAGAAATGAAGACAAGATGAAAAAATAAGTAAAATTGATTCTCTCTCTCAAAAAAAAAAAAAAGAGAGAAAGAGAGAGAAGTGGAGGTGGTGGCCCCTTCATCTGGCCATATCACCTCATCAATGGCTCAGGTTGACAGTGAACATCTTGATAGGGTCGGCTGCTTCTCAGAAAGTGCAGCATGGGAGAAACAAAGGTGTGCGAGCAGGCCGAGCCGCGGCTGAACCATTGACAACTCATACCCTCATGGGATGGTCCCCGCTTCTGCCCCACCCCTCAAAACCATGGATTTCTCTCTTTTTCAAAAAATTGATTAATTAATCTTACACTTTCACGTCTCTCCACCTATAGGCATTTTCAAGATCATTTAGCGCTTGGGAAACTGTGTCCTGCAGGAAGAGGAAAAAGGCCTCCACCCTCAGCTCACTTCCTGGGTCTTAACCAGAGCTTCTGGCTTTGGTCAGACCCTCTCTGGGGACTCTCCCGGCTCAGCCATCGAAAGCCCCCAGCGAGGACATGAGATGGACTGAGGTCCCATGAGTGAGGGTGAAGGTGGGCACTGCCACTCTAGTTGTCCCACCCAGGAGACATGCACACGGAGTTCTCAGCAGGTCGCCCTGGGTGCCAGCACACCCCAACCTAGGGAAGAGTCATCTTGGAGGCAGCTCGGTTGAATTCCATGTGGATGAAGGACTCTTCCTCTCTGGGAATTACTGGCAGCCCCACTTCCCAACTTGACTTCCCCAAGAAGTGCTTCTGCTCCTTCTTCAGCTCAACGCTGGCTGAGGCCCCTCCCTCCCATGGGGCTTCCAGCCGTGTATGAGTTCTCATTTTCTTATCTTATTTTTGCAGTCTAGCTCACCTTTCTAGATTATGTCCATGTTTCCCACTCTTTGAGCCTTTTAAAAATCTTCCAGAAAGCTGTAGAAACAGGATAATGCAAATGATTCTTGTCCATAGGAATGCAAATAAATTTCGGTTGGTGAGAACGCAATTGATTAATGTCCTGTGGGTGGATTACCTTCTACATCTATTTGCAAATTCATGTCAGCTTTCTTAATTGCCTATATAGCTGTGTTCTTTGAATTCTCCTTTAAACAGACTGTAGCATCTTACTAGTTGCCTCATTAATTAATGAGTTAAATAAAACCTTTGACACGTGTTCTCTTTATGCTTACGTATGAGTCTTGTTTTTACCTTTTTTAATACACTTTAAAAATCTTTTAACAACTAACAATCCCCAGAGGGAGGGGGAAAACCTGTTACGCACGAGCTCCTGTGTTACTCATTCTGCAAGGGTCAGGGCTGGGATTGCTAATTCCATTTTGTAGCTGGAGAAACTGAGATCCAGACAGGTGGGTGTCAGCTGCTGGAGCTCACGCAGTCAGAAACGGAGGAGCTGGGACTTTGAACCCAGGTACGCCTGATCCCAGAGCCTGTGTTCTTAATCATTTTACCTTATTTCTCCATCCAACTCTTTCTTGAGGCAAGTCAGTACCAAGAGGCCAGACGTCAACGAAGAGAAGTTGAGTGACATGGAGATAAATCTGGGTCCAGCACCTGACCTGTATCCCAGGAGTCCTTACACTGCACGGGGTGAATGATTTTCTAGCTAGGGCTTTCCTTGAACATCTTTTCTAGCTTTTGATTTGTTTCGTTAAAAAAAAAAAAAAAAAGGTCAGGGAAGATTGCTGGGTGGTTTTAGTTCCTAAAATGCTCTTTGAACCTTTATTCATAGAAGCATAAACGAGGCGGAAGCTGGGCCCAAGCTGGTGGAGTCCTGGGCCCTGGAAAAGGACGGTGCTACTGGGCTGGCATGCCTGCTCCCCCGAGGCTGTGGGAAGGTCAAGGCCGATGGAGAGGTCAAGGCTGATGGAGAGGTCAAGGCCGATGGAGGTGCCCTGCTCACAGGGCCCTGTCCAGGACTTGCTAATGCAGAGCAGGGTCAGGGTGAGGAAGCATCTGGAACATACGGCTTGGGATCAGGCAGGCCTGCGTTCAAATCCTTCCTCAGCCACTTATTAAATGTATGATTTGGACCGTGTCACTACAGCTCTCTGAACCTCAGTTTCTTCATCTGTGGGAGGGGGATGATAAGTCTACAGGGAACCACAGGTGCCTTCCATTCAACCAACCCCAGAGGCTACAGGCTGCTGCCCAGAGCAGGTGCCATCTCTGCATTTGAACTTGTCACGTGGGCTTGCAGCCTCCTAGGTAGCCATTAATGTCGAGGTCTTGGAACCACCTCACCTACACCTGGTGAGCTGGTGAGCCACGCAATGGGAGGCCAAGAGAGCAGGAGAGGGTGAGGCAGAGCCAGGCCCACAACTTCAGCATTCTAGATGGGGCTCCTGAGCCTGAGCTGGACCCCTCCCTGAAAAGATCTTATTTATTTCTACATCCCAAAGAAAATTCACCCTCTGAAAGGTTCAGGCTCTGCTGCTCTATTCGGGCTAGCTGTCCCAGGCTGTCACGTCACCCCAGGGCCTTGCTTTTGACTCTCTCAGGCCCAGATCCTGTGGGAATCCTCTGTAAACCTTACCTCTCAGTCAATGGTCCCTGTTCAGGAAAATTGGCTCCTTTGACACCATTTTAGACAAACCATAATGTGTGTGGAGCTGAAAGAGATTCTATTTACAAGTCTGCAGGAAATAACCCTGGGCAGAGGATGGTAATTGTAGGGAGAAGGTTCATCAGGGGCCCGGAAGAGCAGGCCTGCCCAGGAGCACCGGCCCCCAGTGGAAGGGGCCTAGAAGCCCCTTCCTCCCATGGGTGCAGGTGGAGTGGACTCTGAGATGGGTGCACAGAGGCAGCCTGGAAAAGAGACTGGGTTGGGCAAGGCAGCCAGCAGGTCTTCCTCTGCCCCCAGAACATGCAGGGGCTGAGGAAGACTAGAGGCCTGGGGGGAGGTCTTTCCCCCCATCTTCTCGGGGATGCCCTGCCCTCAGGGCCTTTGCTCCTTCCAGGTATCTGAGTACCTCACACTCTTACTTCCTTAAGATGTGGTTCAGGAGGACCCTTCACTGACAACCACTCCTCACCCCCCTCCCACCTTCCCTTAACTCTGATTGATGTCCCAGCTCATGGCTCCTCTCTTCTTCCACGGGTGCTCCAGACCTCGTAGCTGCTGGTGTATGAGCAAACCCAGCTGGGTGGTGCTCAAAGGATTCTTAACGAACAAACAGGCCAAGGAACGAATGAATGCAGGGACCAAGGAATGACTAAATCCCAACATCAAGGGCCTCTTGAGGCCCCTCTTCTGATGCGCACCTCCTGCCTGGGCTCCCTCGTGCAGTGACCTTGACTTCCAAGCTGAATAAGACCCAGGTCTTGTCCAGGTGCAGCTCCCTTCCAGTAGAAAGCTCAGGACAGGTGTTGGCAGGGTGTTACAGCTGAAGACTTGAGGCCCAAGAAGCTGGGCGCTACGCTGGAGATTACCCAAGATCCAGGTCCTCCTGCTCCTGGCCCCCAGGGCCCACCCATGCCATGGGTTCTAGTTTGGTGGATGGGGAGGCAGCAGAGAGATCCCAGCCAGAGATCCTGCAGGAGGCTGACCTCAAGCTTGTGGGATTTAGCTGTGTGGGGAGGGGTTGCAGGAGGGGTCTCAGGAGGGGTCACAGGAGGAGGAGGTGGGGCTCTTGGGGAACCCCTGCAGCAAAGGAAGAGCGCCAAGCCACATCCTCAGTGGGACATCACCTGCCTCCACTGCTAGCAGCCAACTGCAGGACCTCTGCAGGCCGCTCTAGCCGCTGGGACCTCCTGACTAATGGTGGCCATTAGTCTGATTTTGACATTAGCCAATCGAAAGGATCCTGGATAGATTTGAACCTGCAGCAGCCTGTCCTCAGGAGAGACCAAAGATCATGTTCTCCTCACCCACAAAGGAAGGCCAGGCCCCTGAGGGGTAGAGGCTGTTACCTCAGCCTGGCTTCAGTATTTTTAGTTCCCTTCGTCCCTCCCTGCCGCAAGCCACTAGCCCACTCCTTGACCAAATAACAGTCACCAAAATAGCCCTGGCAGTTGACTGAGGGGGACTGGAAGGGTCCCCTCCCTCCTGCCGGTCAGTCAGGCGTGAACAGAGGCCCTGGGACTGGGTGAGACCCAAATGGAGGCTGTTAATTGTACCTTTGGCCCAAATTAAAAAAAAAAAATAGCTCTCCTTGGGGCTGATTGCCATGCTATTGTAGGGAAACAGGTGCCTGAGCTAGCTAGGGACCCCTTGGGGTCTGGACTCCCAGTGACAATGTAGGACCATCCCCCAGAAGGCCACAGTAAAATGGCCACAGTGACCAGAGGGAATATCCCACACAGGCCTCCTGCTATATTGGTTCTGCAGATGAAGAGACTGAGGGTCCCAGAGGAGGTGAGTGCTTAGCCTCAGGGAGGTCATCCTTCACAGGCTGCTGTGGCTAAACCAGCACCCCAGTCACCAGCCCCTCACCTGTTTGCATTTTATATATTCTTTCCCTTACCAGGTAGGAGCTAGCCTATTTGTCTCTCAAGGTGTCTTAGACTAATGCTTAGAGTTCAATTAGCAAATAATTCAGTGAAAATAAATTATCTCACCACCACCCGCCCGGACTGTTCTCACCTTCTGCGGTGAAAAGCCAGAGATAGAGGGAGAACCCAGCGGCAAACTCCCCAACCCAGCTGCAGTCCCAGGAAGGACAACCTTTCCTGTGTAGCCCACCTTCTTCAGAGACCCCCTTCCATCCTCGTGACAGCCTGGAGCAGCAGACATGATCCCATTTCAGAACAAGGCACGAAGCACTTTCTAATCACTTTATTTGCATAAGAACATGTGCTTCTGGCAGGAACCCCAAGACTGAGAGCCATAATCATCCTTTATATAAGGGGTGAAGCTAGAGCCTGAGAAATCAAGCTACTTGACCCAAGTTCCCTGATCCCTGCGGATCAGGGCTGGGATTTGAACCTAAGCTGCCTGACTCCAGGGGTCCTGTTTAATTTCTCCGCATCCAGCCTGCTGTCTAGGGAGAACTCTGAACCTAGTGAGGTTGTGACTGGGCTCTCCTCGTCCCTCCTCTGTGAGTATCTGCCTTTGCGTCTTTCACGGTTGCCCAAGGGCTTCAGTGTGGCATCTTCTTAGGGTGGCCCTGAGAGGTTCACAGTGATCATCCCGTGCCACACCCATGTTCTTCCTGGTGGCCGTAAGAGGTGCACGATGGTCACCCCATCCCATTCCATGTTTTAGAAGTGGCACCAGAAGCTTGTAAGTCACGTTGGGCAGAGTCTGACTCCTGCTTTCCCAGCTGTCTGAGTCTCTCCCCAGCTCTGGCTCAAGAGACCGGGCTGGCAGGCTGACGCCAGGAGCCCCGGCCACCCCTGGTGGCTTTTCAATACCTTCTTGACTTTTATGTGCACCATCACCCTGCCACACCCCAAGCTGCCTCATGGCAGCACCACTAAGGGGACTCTTCGAGATGGGCACGTAGAGAAGGGATTGGACGTTGAGGAGTTCCGTTCTAGCATGGGCTGCACACTCATGACCCTGGCTGTGTGACCTGTGATCTTGCGCCTGGCACATGGCTTCAGCAGCCCTCCCTAGCCTGTTGGGCTCCTCTGGATTCCAGGATCCCCTCTCCTGGCTTCTTTGAGCCTTCCCTCCACCACAGTCATGCCAAAGGGCACAAGCGTCTGTGCCTCTGCAGGGTGTGAATAGGACCACAGCAGTGGGACACAGGATTTTAGGCCGTGTCAGCCCCTCCCCACCTGCCCTCCTATATCCAGCACAAATCTCCCAATTTTCGAGGTCATCATTCAATGTCCAGTCTGCATCTCTTTAGGGTTCCCTGAGGCTCTATCTTGTGACCTGTGTGGGCCAGTCCATCCCAGTCCTACCTAAAGCTTGGGTTTCTCTCCACCCCTTCATATTTTTTTCATTCATTCATTTACTCTTTCATCCACTCCCTGCTTAGATGCCTCCCCTAGAGAGTCCTTCCTTTTCCCACTGTCCCTCTCTCACCCCAGACTCTACTTTTCTGCTTTATAACATGTAGTTACCTGACTTTGATCACTTAGACTCTCTGCCTCATGTCCGCTGAAGTGTCAGTCCCAGGAGGATGAGGACCTTGCCTATTCTGTTCACCTCTTTATCCCCAGAGCCTCCCACAGTGCCTGACCCAGAACAGGCACCCAAGACACATTGAGGATGGTGTAAGGTCACTGTCCCAGCACTTGTGGACCAAGGTCTCCAGCAGAGTCTCTTCTCAGGTCTACAGAGGTGGCAATGCCTCTGCTGAGTTCGTAATGTAGGACACGCTGGCAGCTCTAGTGTGCATGAGGAGGTCTCAGCAGGAGACGGAAGCAGTTTCCACCTGGGAGTTTCAGATACTTCAACTGCAGGGGCCATGAAGTTTCCTCTGTGCTTTCTCACCCCACCCCACCAATATCAACACAACAGACTGTCTTGATGAGCTTTGTATCAACCGAAGTCCTGCCTGAGGCTTTATTTGAAAAAAGGGTTCCATCAAAGAGAGATAAAATCTGGGGAAAAAAATCTGCTTTAAAAATTTTCTTTTAGGGGCTGGAGCGGTGGCTCAGTGGTTACAGCGCTTGCCTGGCATGTGCGAGGACGCAGGTTCAAACCCCAGCACCATATACACAATGAAGTGTTGGAGCAACGAAAACCACATGAAAAACTAAAGAAAATTGATTCTCTCACTCTTCTCTCTCATTGTCCTTCTCTCTCTTTAAATTTTTTTCTTTTAAATAAATCAATAGAGCCCCATTTCATGGACTAGAGAGATCTACAAACTTGTCCTGTGAGGGGTCAGACAGTAAATGTTCCAGGCCTTGCAAACCTCATGGTTTCTGGGTTTTGTGTTCAGCTCTGTGGTTGGGACACAAAAATAGCCATAGACAATATATGAGTGGCTGTGTTCTAATAAAATATTTTTAATGGAACTTCAATCTCATGTAATGTTCAGATGCCATGAAATATTCTTTCTCTTCAAATTTCCCCCCCAAAACTTTAAAAATATTAAAAAAACAAAACAAAACTTATTGGTTTACCAAAGTGGGAAAAAAAAACCAAAAAACAAAAAACAAAAAGCAAATGGGACCAGTCTGGGCCTGGGGCTGCCCTTGTTTACTGACTGGGAAATCTGGTGAGTCCTGCGTGAACTCACTAAGTGACCTTGGGCAAGTCAGTTACTTCAGCCTCTCTGGGGCTCAGTTTCCCTGACTGGGAAAAAAGGGCCTGGGCTTGGTGGGGTCTCCCCAGTCCAGTCCCACCTTCACACCCACTGGTGGAGATTTCAGGAATTTTGGTAAGTGAACCTAACAAGACACTTTCGCCAAGAACGAAAGAGGAGCACTTCCTTGGTGGACCTTCAAACCCCTTGCCTGGGCAAAGGACAGGGGCACCCGCTTCCCTCTGCCTGGCTCCTCCGTCCTTCAGCAGCGGGGGAGTGGATCTTGGGGTCTTAGCGAGGCCCCATGACCTGTGGACAAGGCGTGTTTGGTAGGACCCCAGAAGCACTCGTGGCCACCCCTTCCAGAACCCTCAGGACTCCTGTGGCCTGCAGTCCCCTTCCCCTCCCTTGCTGAGCAGAGACAAAGACAGCAGTTGACACTGTAATGTTGAAAATTGCTTCTTTCAGAACATACAGTAAACAAGCCCGTCTTTGTTTTAATCCCAGCCTCCCTTACTGTAGTTAATTATAGGAATTTGTGGCTATTTATGTGAACCGAGGACAGGCGAAAACATTCATTTGTTGGCCGTGTAAGTGCTGGGTGGGAATGGGCTCCCAGTGCCGAGAGGACCTAGGTAGCATTTGTCCTGGGGGCTGTGCAAGGTAGTGTGCGGCCCAGGTGTGTAATTATCCCCACTGCTCCCAAAGAGAGAGAAGGCTGCTATGGAAAGTGACATCTAATGACTGTTTTCAGGCCGGAGTGGGTAACGGTAAGGCCCCAGGTTTAGGGCAATTGCCTGAGATGTGAGTCTTGCACCTGCCAGGTGAGTTGGGTTATTTCTGGGCCTGCCAGCCGCCTGTCCGCTGTTCCTGTCCCCAGAGGGTCTGGGAAGAAGGAAGGAGGACCAAAGGTTCCCAGGGACTGGGGCAGCAGGAGGGGGCCACAGGGGCTGGAGGGCCTGGGTGCCGACTCTTCTCCCTCTTCTCCAGCCCTGGAGGAGCCAGGGTTAGCGAGGAATGTTAACAAAGAGCAGACGCTCCAGCTAAACAGAGGCCCCACGACAATCCCCGGCCCAAACAAACTACCCAGGCCCCCACCCCCATGAGAAAACAAGCCAGGCCTTTGTGCTCACTCAATAATCATCACTTGCAATTACCCAAGTCAGGGCAGTGGGGAGGCCCTGCTGGAAGCGGGCCTCTGGGGCCACAGTCCCTGCTGCAAGCCAGGTTCCCCAGGACATGTGCTGGGGAGCCGTAAATGACCCAGAGGCCCTGCTCTGCACTCCTCCTGGCCTGGGCTTGTGTTGGAGCCTCGGGACACTCCACACCCCAAGCCATGGTGAGGCAGGCCTGCTCTGTGGCAAGCTCTCCTTCCCGCAGGGCAACTCCGAACCTGCCCTTCTGTCGCTCTGTGTTCTGATCCCCAACCCTCTGCTCACTCCTCTCCGTCTTCCCTCACTTTCTCCAAATGTGTCCAGAGTTGCACGTAGGTAACCAAAGAGCCCAGCCTGTATTTCCATTCAACGTCCACTCCCACCTCCAGTCATTGCCGCCTGTGCCTTGGGCTTTAGAACCTGGTCCCCTCCGCCCTGCCCAAGCAGGCACACCCGATCCATATCCCACCTCCTCCAGGCAGGACTTTCAGGACTGCTCCACCTGCCACTCTCCCCCTTCACCTCACCTTTCACAAATTAGCAGTTCACTGTCTTGTGAGAAGGTGTGTACGTGTGCGTGTGTACGTGAGTGTAGCTCTATCAACTCTGTTCTCAACTTAATAACAATAATCATAGCGATACTAATTATACCCAACATTTACTGAGTGCTCACAACGTACCGGGCTCAGCGCTGTTTTCCAGGCATTTAGATCATATAATAACGTTAACAGGCAGGTACTATTTTTGTCCCCCTATTTTTACACACTTGAAGGCCTGAAGCACAGAGAAGTTAAGTAACTTGTTGAAAGTCACAAAGCGGCAAGTGGTAGAGACAGAGCCAGTGGTGAGCCAGAGTGGCATACAACAGCTCGTTAGAGCTGAGATTGTTCCTATCTTTCCCTAACTCAGTGTTCAATCACATTAGTGCCTCAAATTAGCCCACGGTGGTTAATATCTACACCATGGGAAGGCGCAGATACCACAGATACTCCCCTTCCCCTAGACAGCTGGTTGTTAAACACTTACCAGCGTATCATGAGACAGGACTCACCTGTCCGGCTATGAAGCCTGTGATCCCTGCATTATGGTTTAGGGAGTGTTTCTCCCTCCTGCTGCCCTCTGCCACCACCGTGCCCAATGTGCCCAGTGCAGAGGAGGTGAGCTTGTTTATCTGCAATCAAAAGAGCAGGGATTTATTTCTGGGCTATTAGGTGAGAGGGACTTTGTATGGGGGCAAAGCATCACCCTCTCCATCGGCCCATGTTTCCTTTGCTGCACCAGGGCCCCTGTTTCTCTGTGAGTCTAGAGCCCAGGGCAACCAGGTCTCCCTGGGGGTAAACATCCCCTAGACCTGACCCTGGCAAGGGCCTCTCTCCTCTGTCCAGCTGCCAGAGCGCCAAGAACTGCAGACAGGTCAATTAGAGGGGTCAATTAGAGACTGACTTCATCTCGGTTTCAAAAAAGACAAGAAAAGCTGTGGATAATGTTAGAGTCAAAGTTAGCCCTTTTCCGAGAGCCCGGCAGGGCCTGCCCTGGAACGGCTGTCTCGTGAAGTTATTTTGGTTTCTCCGCCTAGTGGCTTAGAGCAATTTGCTGGGCACCCATCAGCTAGAGGGGCCAAGAGGCTCATGCCATTGGGAGCTGCCTCTTTACACCAGGGTAATGATGGTTTCTGGTCAAGAGAGATCAGTAGGGGCTAAAAATATGTTTCCGTCACATCTGGACGCCTGCTCCGGGCCTCACGCTGACTCAGAGGTGCCCTGTTGTAGGAGCTGAGTCAAAACCACTCCCCACAGCAGGTCCGAAGAACCCCTCAGGCCCAGAGCCCCCAGGCCTGATGGCGATCGGATGAGTCCCTTACACAGTGACAACCCTACCGAGGCTAGGGGAGGCACAGGGCAGGGCCCCAAACTCAGAAAAAAAGAAATCATGTCAGGACGTTTTCTTCTTATTCGGGCACCAAACACTAGTTGCGCAATCTCATCCAATCCTTGGAGCAACTCCACATCGTAATTATTGCATGATCCTATTTTACACACGAGGAAACTGAGGCTGGAGGGCTGCTGTAACGAGCCCCACTCAAGCTACAGGCCCTGAACAGCAGCAGGCCCTGGCTCGTCTGCCTCAGAGCTGGAGGCTTCACCCTTATGCTGGTGGCCAGGGGTTGACAAACTTTGTCACAAAGGTTCAGACGGTAAGTATTTTAAGCTCTTCAGGCCAGATGGTCTCTGTTGCAATGACTTGACTCTGTAGCTGCAGCAGGAAGGCAGTCATAGGAGATGTAAATGAATAAACATGGCTATGTTCCAATAAAACTTTATTTACAAAACAGGTTTCAGCCTCGATTTGGCCCCTGGCTGCAGCTGAGCCCTCTTCTGGAGCCCTAAGGTAGATCTTACTATGAATCCATCAGGAGGGCACTCGAGTTCCGGAGCTAACTGCCTTACTCCAGAGCATCCCTATCTAACAGAAACGAAAGCCATATGCATAATTTAATATTCTCCAGTAATTGTATTAGAAAGGAAACAGGAAACAGGTAAAATTAATTTTAAAGATATACTTGATTTAACCCAATGTATCAGAATTATTGTGATGTTAACAAGTAATCAATATAATAAATTATTAACAAAATCGTTCATGTTTCTTTTTCCTACTGAGTCTTCAAATAGCCATGTTTTCTCTGCTTCCAGCATATCTCAATTCATATTTGCCATATATATATATATATGTATATATATATACAAATAATATATTTTGTATCAGAGATTGAACCCAGGGGTGCTTAACCGCTGATCCACATCCCCAACCCTTTTTATGTTTTACTAAATTGCAGAAACTGGTTTTGAACTTGTGATCCTCCTGCCTCAGCCTCCCAAACTATTGGGATTAAAGTGTCTGGCACCTGCCCTGTTTTTAAGTACTCAGTAGCCACATGTGGTTAGTGGCAATCTTATTGGACAATGGCTCTCTAGAGTTAAAAAAAAGTTATTTTTACTGGTATAAAATGAAATCCTGACATAAGATGAAAATATCAGAACAACAGAAGTCTGCCAAGTCTCTGGGTGAGTTAGTGTATTTGTTGGGGTCTCTGGAGAAACAGAATCAATAGAATGTATTTAGAAAGGGATGTATTATAAGGAGTTGGCTCATACGATGATGGAGGTAGAGAAGTCCAAAGATCTGTACCCGAGAAGCTGGTGTCAGCAGTGTACTTCCGGTCTGGGTCCAAAGACCTGAGACCCAGGAAAGCTGATGTTTCAGGTCAAATCTAAAGGCAGTCAGTCAGGTAGGAGGAAGTCCCCTTCTTCGGAGGAGGGTCAGCATTTTGGTCTCTTAAGGTTTTCAACTGTTTGGACAAGGCCCACCCACATTAGGAAGACCAATCTGCTTGACTTTGTCTCCAGATTCAGATGTTCAACTTGTCCACACACACATCTGGAGTAATGTTTGATCAAAGGTCGGGGCATCCCCTAGCCCAGTCAAGTTGACACTTAAAATTAACCTTCAGAGTCAGGCAAGGCTCCCTGAAGAATGAGTTGTCCACATTGAAACCTGGAAGCAGAGAAGTTCACCACATAAAGAGGTGGGCATTGGTGTTACAGAAAAAGGCCCAGAAATGCAGGAGCATGGGGGATGTTCAGCCATTAGGTGGCTGGTTCAGGCCTGCAGGGTTGAGGCTGATCATTAGGGTCAGGGATACTCATGGATGGGTGCTGAAGGCTCCCTGAGTCTTGGAAAGAAGCTTGGACTCCATCAGGTCCACATCCCCAGTCTTCTCCAAAGAAAGCCATTGTCCCAGGTGAAACTGCATCCACTGTGCCAGGGCAAGACCCACTGTGGTCCCCAGACCAGGAGCAGCAGTAGCAGCTAGTAGATGGTTGCACGTGCAGGGATCTGGGGCCCACACCAGGCCCACGGACTCAGAATCTGCCTTGAAACAAGTTCACAGGCTTGAGAACCAGCGAACCAGCGACTGGTTTCGGTGGGAACTGACAGCTCTAAGGACCTTTCCCACCATGGCACCGTTGCGGGCTGCTCCATCCCCACCTCCTCAGCTGCCCTTCTGCCCAACGCACTAGAAAACTCTCCCCGTTGCTGCACGGATGAGGCAAGAAACAGGTGCCGCAGCCCCTCTTCCTGTGTCTTTGCTGTTTTCAATAGTCCCTCGGTTTTACATCTTTGCTTTTCTCTTTCAGGACAAAAATGGTAATGGCTCCTGCAGCTCAGGCTGCCGGTGTCGCAGGAAGCGTTGAACAGGTAGAGATGGGGAGGCCACTGCACCTGGACCCAGCCTGCTAGGAGGGCGGGTGCAGGTGGTGAGAGGTGCAGAACGCATCACAAGTACAGAGTTTTCATCACAGAGCAAAGTGTTTGATTGGGTTCAGTCCTTGGTGAGTTCGGGGCTGCATGACCTGCATTTGCCATCCTGTTCATTTTATCCCAATCCGAGGGGGGCCATTAAGCTCCTCAGATTGCTTCTGGGCAGGGCAGAGAGGCTGTATTCGTCGCAGACTGCGAGGGGCATCCTTGTGTTAATGCTTTGAGACAACAGAGGAGACAGTAGTTCCTAGCGTAGTCTAAGTAGCTTTTCAGTATAGCTCCTTGCACTTGTTGATGATTCCCAAGATTAATGGTTGAAGACATTTTCTGTGTCCCCAATATTATAACCCTGTCATCTACTCTGCTCATAGCAAAAGGAGTCCCAGGAAGACGTTGAAAGGATGAGTGGAGAGCAGCTACACCAACAGATAGTCTGATTCCTAAGGCGTTGGGGGAATTGTATAAAAGGCACTTCCCGAGAGCACCCCAGAACCCCAGTGATAATGATTGCTGATGGACTGGCTTTTATTTCATGGACACCAAAATTATTTTAAATGCTAATGGTCCAGTTTAAGATTTCTCTTCCCTTGGGACAATATTCAGGGTAAAAAGAAAGAAATTGCTATTTTGAGTGTTCTAACAGACCTGGATCCAGGGTGTGTAAGTTTTACCTGCACAGAAGCAGCAAGTCTTGGAATAGTAATAGTCATAACAATAATTTTGTGATGCCCACTCGGGGCACTTATGACGTGGCAGCATGCTAAGCACTTTGCTGGGTCCTCACAATGACCCGGCGGGTTGACTTTCAACACAGCTGCTCTGCAGATAAGACCAAGGAGGCACAGGAAGGGTAAGGGATTTATCCCAAGTCACACAGCTGGATAGTTCCAGGTCTGAATCTGATTCCCTCCTCTCTGTTCCTATGCTATTCTCTCTCTCAGTGACCTGTAGAGGCTTACTTGAACCTCAGATCTTCCCTGAAAAAGAAATTATATGACCTACATTTTACAGGTGAGATTCCAAGAGGTTCCCTGAGCTTGGGCAGGGCAGGATTGTCATTACCCAGGGAGCTACTGGCTTCTGATCCTGTCCTCTTTCAATTTTCTCAGTGCTGTGAACTTGGGCAAAGGCAGGATGCATAAGCAAGTGCAGGCCATGCAGGGACTCAGGGGACTGGAAGGCACATACCCTTGGGGACCAGGGAGACCCCATGCTCCAGGTACCAGGTAGGGCTGTTTGTGGGGTTACAGCTGCCCTGCCTTCTGATGTTTTCAGAGAAACCAGGAGTTCAGATTTTATGTGCAATTTCCCCATTTGGAAATGTTGACAACAGACCCTTTTTTAAAGAAAACATTCGAGATTTCCAATAAAGCAGTTTGTGGATGGAGGGCTGCCAGTCGGAAGCTCTTGTATGAACCGAGCCCTTGCCACACCTGAAATAGCTTCTGATGGAGAGAAACAGCCTTCTCTGTTTTTTTGAGTGAAGCTGGACCCAGATAATGCAAGGAAGAAGTTTGTGTGTCCTGGTAGGCATCTTGTCTCGGGGGCTTGGCAACGCTTTGTGGTCAGGCCCACACCTTCTGTGTTCCAATCAGGGCCACTTTGGTTGTTAAAATACTGAACTACGTTTGTCCAGTGGCATCAAACCCTATCTCGAGCCCTGGGAGTGCCTTCCACCTGGACGCTCCAGGCCCTGCGTGGCAGCCCCAGGTTTCCATCAGTCCAGCAGGCAAGGGACAAAGCCTAACCTGGCATGGCTACCTGGAGAGGGTTCCAGACAGCCTGCTGGGACCTGTAGGGAGCAGCTTGTCGGCTACCTGGAATACCACCTCCTGCTCAAAGACCCTGTCCCTCAGTCGGCCCCTTCTTTCCTGGTTCCCCACTCTTCTTCCCCCTGGGCTACAGCTAGGGCCCACACTTGCCCGGCTCAGCCTGGTTTTGCTGTTTCTACCTGTGGGAGAAGGGGGAGGCAGCATGAGCATCCTGCAGAGGGAATCTTCTCCCTCCGTGTATCTGTGAGATCTTCCTCTGGGAAGAAAGCAGGGGGCCCCTAAGGCAAAGTGCTCATTTTGAGGGAAATGGCAAGAGTGTGGGGACCTGGGGACCCTTTCCTCCAAATCTACCAAGCTAAGGGGTGGAGAGGGGAGAAGCTCCTTATCAGGAGAGATGGTCCCTCGTGCAATCAGGGATGCTGAACAGGTTCAGTGCCACCTCGCCAGATCTTGCCAATCTTATACCTTTTCCTTTTGAATGACTGAAATATTTTGTCTTCATTTGGATAAATTGGAAAAAGATGATGCACATGGGAAAATCTCTCCCAGCATCTTCATCCACTGAGGGACAGATGGACACTCATACCCCAGGGAACGAGGTTCGGTTCTGAAGTCACTTGTGGCTTGCCATGTCCCAGACCAAATGGACATTTGGTGACCACTATGGCAGGTGGAGGCCACTCACCCTCGCTGGGGCTCTTTCCTAGAAACACAGGATGGCAGGTATCTACTTATTCACAATGCCTACTGTTTATCATGCACGCCCTCCCACCAGAGTACAGAATTCCCCGGGAGCAGGCTGCGGATCTGTTTTGTTTACCACTGTTCCTCTAGAGCCTAGATGACACTGGGCACACAGTAGGCACTCAGCAAATACTTTCGAAAGAACGACTAAATCTGTTCTTTTTTTTTTTTTTTAAAGAAACTAGGGACAGTGAGAAAGAGAGAGAGAGAAAGAGAGAAGCAATTTTTTATTTTAGGTTTTCATGTGACTTTCATTCTTCAAACACTTTGTTGTCTACGTGGTGCTGGGGTTTGAACTCACGTAACCACTGAGCCACCACTCCAGGCCCGACTAAACCTGTTCTTAGGGCTGTACAGAGGTTAGCTCATCCAATTCCTTCTGTGTGCAGAAGTGGAAATGGAGGCCCAGAGAAGGAAGAGATTCATCTGTAGGCCGTTAGTGACAGAATCCAGACCCTATGGGTTCCGCAGCTGACAGATTAGCATGAGGACTTTTATCATGGCTCCTGGTGGTCCTTTCAGTCCTTCCCATGCGCCCAGGTATGTGTAGCACATTCCATCTACGAGCACTGGTCGGTGTCTTATTGTTCTAGTTTTGTCTTCTAGGATTCCTGGGTAAGGTGCAAGGGGGTCTTCTGAGACCCCTCCTGCCCCCTGTGTCTTGGTCTGAAAGCTGGTTACACGGATGTGTTCTCTTTGGGAAAATTCTTGGAGCTGTGCATTTCAGATAGTTTGTGTTCCATACAAATTAGCCGTGCGTGACACACACATGTGTCTGGGAGCTGTGGGAGGTGGCAGTGACAAACTGTTGATGCCGTTAGGTGCCCTTCTTGAGACTTGCTCTGTACCAGGCACCCTTCAAAGCTCGCAGCCTGAAGTAACTCATCTATTCCGAACAACTACGAAGGAAAGATGAAAAAAGAAATCCCAGATAAGAAACAGAGGCACTGGAGGTCAAAGGACTTCTGAAAGGTCACGTGCTGAAGAAAGGAAAGAAGGAGCCAGGTCTGCGGCTCAGCTTGGGTACACTTGTAGCAACACTTGGGTACACTTGGGTACCCTTGGGTACACCTGTCACAAACCTAGGGCTGGGCGCTTTCCGGGACCTGCTTTAATTCTGTTGTGCATAGCACTGTGAGACAGAGAGAGCTCATCCCTGTTTCACAGATAGGGAAACTGCGCCAGTTGCCCAAGTTCACCTGACAGACAAGTAGCAGAGCTGAAATGCAGACCTCTGCCTCCCCACAGCCGAGGCAGGTTTCCACTCTTCCCACCACGCTGGGGGGCCCTGCGTGACCCCAGATAAATGATCAGCTTTCAGGGGTCCGGGTCCACTTCCATTAAAATGAACTTGGTGGACCCAGGTGGCCTCTTGAGATGAAGACCCCTCTTCCCCCAGGGAACCCATACCCTGCAAGCCCCCAGCAACCTCTTCCAACAGCTTTTGGGGACTCTGTGGGGTTCACAGCCCTTCTCCCTGGGCCTATTGGACACTGAGACCACAGCTCTCCTGGGATCCACCCTGCTCAGCTGGGGAACAAGTCCCTTCTTCCCCTGCACAACCTGTGTCCCTGAGGTGGGGGACAAGCTTTCTTCCAGGAGCCCTGCCACCCTCAGCTTGCGGAGGCCCCTCTTGTCCTCGACTTGCCCACCTCAAGCTCCTGGGGAATAAAAACCCTTAACCGTGTTTCTTTAAAATGATCATCAATTTCCCTTTTATGAAAATCAACACTGGATTGGAATATCTTGAAAAATACATCAAGGTGAGGCAAATGGTTTTGGAGATCAATGCCAGGCACATGCAGGTTTGGGGCATACTTCATTTGATTCTTTCTCCAAACCTGGGCCGGGGAGCCAAAGAATAGCAGGAGCCAGGCAGGCGGCAAGCAGAATCTCTTCTTGTTTGAGTAATCAGGTCCCCTGTGGCCGCCTGGGGAAGCCAGACTGGGGAGACTCCCCGCCCAGCACCCTCAACACCCCCTTCTCCTTCCGCCCCTCTCTCTTCAATATTGCCTCTCAATTTTGTTTAGAAATTTGAAAACTAAGTAAAAGTGCAGTGTGATTATAGACTTTATTTATAAGTTTGATTTAGGTTTCTCTCTGTTCTTATATCAAAGATAAAGTGGAAGTGGTAGTATCATGTTCAGGTAATGAGATTTTATATTAAAAAGAATAAATTAAGCTCATAAAAGCGTAGGTGGAAGGGCCAGGCAGGGCTGACACACTCACAGAGGGAATCTATACACTTATGGACCAAGTGTGCTCTGTGATCAGGAGTCCAGGTTCGAGCTTGGACCTTTAAGTCAATGTGACCGTTTTCCAGTGACTTCTTTGAAAATTGTCCCCATAGGTCCTAAGGGATGAGATTCCAGAGTGGCAGGAGCCAGAAACAACTTCGCAGACCCTCTCTTTACCACCAATTAGCTTTGTTCACAGTGGGCAAGGGGCCTGATCCTTCCTTTCCTCTTCTATTAAAAAGACGGTAGTCTTTGTTACCACCCAGGTTCATGGTAGCGATGAGATTGCATGTGAACCTGTAATGAGCCCTCGGGGTTGCAGGTAACCACGGTAACTTTTTGAGTAGCATTTTTCTTATCTGACTAATGGGAATATTGTGATTGGTCTAGCCAGACCTATCACAATGAATAAACGAAATAAGAAACAAAGATCTTACTACAAAAAAACCCAAAACCCTGTAATTATTATATTTGTATAGCAGTTACTGATCATTCCTGCTAGGCCCTGGGAAGAATTTCCCTGAACCTGTCAAGAGGGCCCCAACCCCGCTTTACGTGTTGGGGTTCTGGGGTTCGGCTTACATGAGGGCTGGTGAAAATAGTCAGAAATTCCACCCTTCCTTTTGCCCTCTCCCAGCTCCGCCCCGCTTCCGTCCTTGAGAGCAATAAAACAAAATACAAAGAACAGGAATCAAATAAAGACTCTGAAACAGAGCCGTCTGTGGTCATTTTAAAACAGATCCTTTTTGAAAAGCGGGGTGACATTTTCCTTTAACGCCTGATTTTTTTTTAATGCTGGCTGCATTTTTGAAGCACCCGGCCGGCTTGTAACTAGCCGAGGCAGTACAGTAGCTGCGCCAACTGCACATTTGATCATTAATTTATCACAGTTCCAGCAGTTTGTCTGACAGGTGATAGTACTTTCATCTAATGAGCCCACAGCCAGGGCGGGGGCCCCGGTGCCCGGTCTGGCCAGCCTGCAGGGTGAGGGCCACGCACATACTCTCTGCTGGCCTATTTTCAATCCAGGAACTACAGAAGGCCCACAATCAGGTTGTGCACTGAGCCTGGAGGCCCGGCCACAATGCATGAGGCTTGGAAGGTTTCCCCACTGGGCCAAGGGCAAGAGGAAACTGCATGGGACTGCAGTCTAGGCCAGCTGTCAGTCAGAATGGGTTTGGTTAGGCCGCAGTAACAAATGAACCCCATCCCCAACTTATCTCGGAGGCTTCCAACAGCAAAGTTGACTTTGTGCTTGTGTGGCCTGTCCTCTGTGGATGGGGTGGAATGGTCTGTTTAACTTCGCTCGGCTGGGGTCTCCCTCACGGAAGCTCCATCTTAGAGAGAAAGGCTTGGAAAGCCATGCGAGGTCTCGAAGCTTCTGTTTCAAGAGACACATGACTTGCCTTTGCATTTTATTGGCCAAAGCCATTCATATGGCCACCGGCAAGTTTAAATGGACAAAGAAGCATGCCTCTACCTTGTGCTCCAAATAAGAAACCCAGGTGTTTGTCAATAGCCCTGCTGGCTGTGATTGCCATCAATTCTGCTGGGACAGCCCTTCTGCCTTCCCTGTGTGCCTAGCTCCCTGAGCATTCTGCTTCTCTTCTCGCTCAGCCACTACTCGCACCAGGCTGCCCTCACCCCTCATCGTGGTTATCTTTACCTGATCTCCCTCTCAATGCTGTCCTCAGACCTGACCTGGGCTCTGGGTTTGGGCAGGCCCGGTGCTTGGGGTCACTTTCTGAAAAGTTTCTAAGTCTTCTTCTGATTCCTGGAAACATCCAGAGCCAGTGGTACCCTTGGGCACCCTGAGTCTAGACAGGGTCCCAGGCACTGCACCCTGTTTCCCTGCTTCCAGGTGCTTTCCAGCCCTCTGCCCTGCCCATCACACACGAGGGGTGGACCAGGTGCACCAATGAACTCTAGGACTTAAACTCTAGATGATCCTAGAGTGAGATCATCATAGGGATTCCCAGCCTGGCCAGGTCTGAGAGGGCGACTTGGCAAGCGAATTGCCAATCCTAGTGTCCTGTGAACTTGGGCCACCTGAATGGTGCCCATTCTCTGATTTTGGGACATTCAATATTTTTCATAGATAGGGGCCAAGAATAAATGTTTGCCCAAGATCCTGCATAGCCCAAGGGGTGACCTGCCCTCTCCCTCCAGTTTTGTGGTATATTTAGATCTGTTCAACTTCCCCCAGCAGAGAAGAGTTTGAAAGTTTCCTGTGGATTCTGGACACACTAGGAAGAACATCCTGGCATCTTACAGGGATCTACAAGCCTGTGGCCCTCTGGGTCTCTCTCTGCTGCTCTCAGGAAGCTTTCAAGACCCACTGAGGCCTAGCCTCATCCTACACCAACGACATCAGAATCTCCAGGGATGGGCAGAGTGAGGTACCTTCTGCACTGCTCCCCAGGCAAAGAGAATGCAGCACCTCCGGCCGCCAGCATCTGGCTTCTGCCCACCCCTCAACTTGCATCCCATAATGCTCTCTTTCTCATTTTCCATGCTTTTCTACCTTTAAAAAAAAATTTTTTTTTTTTGATCGGAGATTGAACCCAGGGGCATTTAGGAGCACTTAACCACTGAGCCACATCTCCAGTCCTTTTTACTTTTTATGTTGAGACAAGGTCTTGCTAATTTGCTTAGGGCCTCACTAAGTTGGTGAAGCTGACTTTGAACTTGTGATCCTCCTGCCTTACTTAGCCTCCCAAGCTGCTAGGATCACAGGTATGCGCCACCATGCCCAGCTTGGAGTCATATTTAATAACTCATCTTTTCTGACTTATTTGAATAATCTCCGAATGGGCAGATACTTCATTACCTTTGTTTATCCTGTGTCCCCAAGATCCTTAATGCCTGGCATCTTGCTCAATACAGAGTTATTAAATGAATCCATGGGGAAAATTTTTGAAGTTTGCTACCTTTGTTGATAATTTTCAGAATGTAATCGTGGAAAGAAATGTGTCTCTCTTGAATGACTGGTAAGAGTGGATTTTCTCCAAACAGGTAATTGTACAGATTGTGTAACTCCAAAATAATAAATTTAGCCTCGAGCTTCCTGGGATGCAAGGCAAAAAGGGTCAGATTAACCACAGAAACTATGTTGGTCCATGTGGCTGGTATATTTGCTTCTTCCTCCTCTTGCCTTATGGTCTTTGATTTTCTAGGTCTATTTTCACAGCATCTGATTACAAGCTGTCTCAAATCCTTTTTGGAAGCAGGCAGCATATAAATAGCTAGGAACACAAACAACTGATTCATGTGTGTAATGCCTATTTTACAGACATGCAATACAAGTCCTGGACAGGTGGGGTGGCTTGTCTGAGGTCACACAGCCTGGGCAGGAACCCATGTCCCTTGAAATCCAGGCCAGTTTGCCCTCCTCTGAATTATAGCAGAAGGGTCACGTCCTGTGTTTTGTGTTTACTTCTAAAAGTCCTAAACCAGTGCTGGAGATCTCAGACTAATAGTACTTCTTGATGGAAATGGAGGCCCAAAGAGGTAAGTGCTGGGCCGAGTTACGGACTCAGACATGCCATTCAAGGACCAGAAAGAATAGCCTGGCCGGCTCAGGATTGATTAGAAGGCACTTGTTTCTATCTCAGCTGTGGGCTTGATCGCTACCCGAGACTCTAAGAGATGAGGCGTGGGCTGCCGCAACTGCCCAGCTGGAAAAGGACCATGGAGCCGTCTTCTAGTTATCTGATCAGTGGCCACACTTACTTCCTATGGAAGTTGTCACCAGATAGGTAGATGCCAAGGAGAGGGCAGAAAGAGACATCAATCTCTCTCCTATTCAAGTTCCCACCTCACAGATTCACATCCTATTGCCCAGATCTTTCCAGTGAAAGAGCTAAATGTGAGCTGGAGCAGCCCCCCTGCACCCCATCAGCCTGGAGAGGGAGAGGAAACAGCACAAGTGGAAAGCAGGGGGCTTAGAGGCCGGGGACGTGGTCTGGTCAATAGCATAGAAATACCTCCTGCCGATTGTGGGACACACCTGCTGCACTCCAGGCCCAGTCCTTGACACATGCTCCAATGTGCTTTGCTTTTTAAATTTTCTTTCTTCAGAAGGCATTACTGTTTCCATCTTATACAAGAGAAACAGGGAGCTTTGCATGGCTTGCTTGAAGCCACTTTGCACTAAGAATGATTTAAAAAGAATTTCCTGAATGCTGGGGAGTGTTCCGGGCTTCTCCATAGGTAAACTTGTTCACTCGTCCCCTGGGTCCTGTGGAAGAGGGTTTGTCATCAACCCCGCTGGCAGGTGAAGAAGCTGAGGTGTGGTCTGGTGGTCTCAGGGCCCCCCTCAGGTTCCACTCTGGCCTCCCCACTTCAGAAACCTCATTCTCCTCTGCTGTGGGCCCCTGGGAAGAGGCTTCCCATGGGGATTCTCTGGACAGTGGTCCAATATCTACCCCATCCAGTTGCTTCCTGAAGTGAAGAAAATGCACCTCTTCCTCCTACGGCCCCCTAGCCAACAAGGCCTCGAGGATCCCTGGTCTGACATGTCCAGAGACAATGTCACCACTGGAGAGTGGTGGCCCAGCCCTGGCAATCCAGCTGGCCCCACAGAGACACAGGGGTCCATGGAAGAGGAGATGGGCAGCCCTTTTGCACAGGGCAGACGGAGCTGAGCTGTGGCACATTGGGATCCATTGGCACTCGACCTGAGGTCATTCACAGATTTCTCAATGCTGCAAAACACCGGCCAGCAGCAGGAATAGCCTGGTGCCTCTAAACCCCATCTTTCCCACCTAAGTGCACTTGCTGAAGGTCAATGGGGGCCCTGGAAAGAGGGACGGTGGCAGTTAGGACGGCTGCCTTGGTCCACCCACCCGGAGCTGCACTCCGTACTCCAAGCCGGGGTCATGCAGGTGGGAGCAGTTCCTCTCTGCACCCCAACCGGGCACTCCGGAGGTGCACAGCTCTCCTGTGGGTTTGAACACGCATGTCCTTTCGAATGCCTCTGAAACATAGGCTTCTTCCTCTCTCATCACACCCAGAGTGGCGGAGGCTGCTGGCTAAGAGCTGTAATGAGCAATGAAGAATAATTCATAACGGTTTCTAATTAGCACATGGCAGTGGCGACTTGCAGGCAGGTCCCTGGAAAGCCGGTTTGCTTCCACACTGCATCAGCTCCCTGCAGTCTTGGGTCCCGACTTTGCTCTCCATGTCCAGTTTCAAGGACAAGCACAAGAGACAACCTCAGCACAGACTTCCCTCCCTGGACCCATGCATCCCTCTCTGTCTTTCCTTCCACAATCGTTCCTCATCCTGGGATCCCCAGTTGGCATTGGTTCACATGCGTGTGGTTTTGCTGTCACCCGACCCTTCCTGTCTAAATGACAGCATTTGCTACTGCAGCACGAGGCAAACGATGCCCTCGGCTACACCAGTGGTTTTCATCCAGAGCAGACCCTGCACCACCATCTCTGGGGACATTTGCAAAGTCTGGAGATGGTTTAGTTGTCACGACTCGGGGGAAGACGCTGCTGGCATCCAGTGTGCAGAGGCCAGGGAGGCTGCAGAGCCTTCCACAGTGCAAAGGGTAGCTCTCCTCTGCCACAAGAATGAGCGGGCCCCAACTGTCAATGGCACAGTCACGCAGGACCCCAGGCCACACTGATCATGGCAAGGCTAATCATGTGCTATTTGTTTGCTTGTTATTAAAGTTGTTTTATTTTATGTGTTCCTCCGTGCCCACGAGGAGGTTGTAAATTCACTGTGTCATGTTTGAATTCCATATGAACTTTTCCCATCACGGTCTTCACATGCAGACAACACCAATCAATGCTTCTAAACAAATAATGATCCCCTTTCTCCCAGATCCTGTGAACAGGAACTTTAACCATCATTTGCTAATTGATCTTGGTCCTGACACCAACTACTCTTTTTTTTGAGTACCAGGGATTGAACTCAGCAGTGCGTAGCCACTGAGACATTTCTCCATCCCTTTTTATTTTGACACAGGGTCTCATTAAGTTATACAGAGCCTTGCTAAATTGTTGAGGCTGGCTTTGAACTTGGCGATCCTTGTGACTCAGCCTCCCGAGTGAGTGAGACTACAGGCATGCGCCACTGCACCCGGCATGATGCCAACTGTTCTTGAGGGCTTTAATCTATAAGGTGGACTCCTGGTATGTGTCCCACCTGTTGGAATGGTCCATAGGGAGAGGCAATTTTTTAAAAACTGTTTTTATTTCTTTAAAGAAACTGTTGGTTCACAGCAAAATACAGAGATATCTCATCCTCTCCGCAGCAGTCTCCCCCATGACCCACATCCCCCACCAGAGTGGGACATTTGTTACAATGGTGAACCTGACCTGACCATCTCCGACACCCCATGTCCGTGATTGACAGGAAGCTTCAAGCACGGTGCTGTGCCTTTTTGGGTTTGGGCACATGGGTGATGACAGGTATCCACCCTTACAGTGTCATCCAGAATCATTCTGTCACCCTAAAAATCCTCTGCACTCTCCCTGTTCAACCTCCTGGCCCCCCAACCCTTGAAGGGCACCCATCTTCCCGCTGTCTCCATAGTTTTGCTTTTTCCAGAAAGCCGTGCGATTGGAGTCAAACACTATGAGGCAAAATTTTAGCCTGTTGCCTGGGAATGGCAATGTGTCTGTGTTCTTACACCAATTTAAGAGTCTGCAAGTATTCCTCAGAAAAAAAAGTAATTTTTTAAATTAGATGAATATGGAGTTACAATTGAGGGGGAAACATTGTCAAACATTTGAGGACAAATGTATATATACTTTGCACTCAAGGGCTAATGCCATGTCATGGATGCCCAGCTTGGGTTCCCCATGTTGCTGTTTCCCCCAGAAGACTCCCTGAGTTAAATGGATATCTCATGGAGGTCAGAGATCTCCTTCTGAGATGATTCCCCCCTATTCCCACCCTCCAGTCTCCTAGACGTTCTTCTTAAGCTAAAAAAAAATAATTTAGCCATACAATGCAGCAACCCCACTTCTGGATATACATGCAAAAGAGGGGAAGGCAGGGAATCAAACTGATACTGTACACACATGTTCACAGCAACATTAATCAGAATAGCACCCAAATATCCATCAACAGATGGATGAGTGGAGAAAACATGGCTAGGCATACAACGGAGTACTATTAAGCTTTGTAAAGGAAGGGAATTCCCAAACCTGCTGCAATGTGAGGAAACTTGAGGACAGAATGCTTAGTGAGGTAAGTTGGTTAAAACACTCTGGCAAGTAGGAGCCGAGCATAGACCTGCAGGACCCGGCAGAGGAGGAGGCTGGTAGCACAGACAGGAGCCAGAGTTTCTATGAGAGGGGCTGGAGGCTGGCCCTTGGCTGGGGAAACTGTAGTCTACTTGGGTTAGTTGGAGCCACAATCTGCAGAGGCACTGCAGGAGGCACTAGGGAAGTGGCACCAGCCGCCCTGGTGGGTCCCACCCTCCCCAGGGATGCAAGCTCCATCTGGGAAGAGCATGGGCAGTTTTGCTCACCATTCAATCCTGGAGCTTGGAGCGTGGAGTTGAACATCATGGTTGCTCAATGCATGTTTGCGGAACAGATGACACTGATGGCTGCGGCCTGGATTACTTTCCATAAAGTCAGCTTGAGCGTGTCCGTCCTGGATTGCACCAAGTTCCCTAGCTCCTGAATAGAACGAAGCTAGGTGCCTTCCCGTGGCATTGCAGGCTTTCAGCATCTCGAGCAGTTAGGCGTCAGCTTGCCTGCCTGCCTGCCTTCCTGCTTCCTTCCTTCCTTCCCCTTCCTTCCTTCCTTGCTTTCTTTCTTGCCAGGGATTAAATCCATAGGTGCTTAACCACTGAACCACATTTCTGGCCCGTTTTTATTTTTTATTTTGAGACAGGGTCTTGCTAAGTTGCTGAGGCCGGCTTTGAACTTGTGAACTTGCCTCAGCCTGCTGATTTGCTGGGATTACAGGTGTGCACCACTACACCTGGCACCAGCTCCCTTTTATAACATATCCCTCTCCAAACTCCAGAGTTGCCCCCAAATTCCCTGGCTGTTGGCACCTTCATGACTTTTTTAAAATTAAACAAGGTTTTCAGTATCTGTAAAAGGCAAATCTTTGCCTCCTTATGGGCATAATGGATTTGAGGTAGGGATGGGGCAGAATTTGGGGAAAACACATGTTCTGAAAACCTTGCTTGACGCCATTGGATGCCACGTGCCTGATGTGGAGGGGGAGGCAGTGGGGCTGTGGGACTGGGTGGCCTCAGCATAAGGACAGGTTGCCGGAGTCTGACCCTTGCTGGAACCTGGGGTGTGGAGTAGGGGTTCAGAGGGGCCAGTGACGGGGATGCCAGTGAAACCAAGATCAGTGCCTTCCTGGGATTTGTTGCTCTTGCCCTCTGCCAGCCCTTTGGAACGGAGGTTCTGAGATGGCATCATGGAGGGGCTACAGTGGACCTCTGAACCAGACTGTCAGGGGCAGGGCTCAGCTTAGTCCAAGTGGGAGCCTCTGCACCAGGTGGATAGTCGGGGGCTCAGAGCAAAAGGCAGTGCAGGGATAGTCAGGGCAGCCCAGCGCGGCATCCAGGTTGCAGGCTCTGTAGTGAGTCACCTCTGACTGCCCCACCTCCGTCATGGTCCTGGATGCGTGCCCAACCTGACTGCGGCTCAGCTTCCCCTTCTGCAAAACTGGGGAGACGTCACATCTCCCAGGTTGAATCCGTGGGAGGACTCTGATAGTCAGCACGAGGAATGGAGCTTTTCGCGGAGCTGGACATAGGCGACTCCAGGAGATGTTAGACGTTCTTATCAACGTCCACTTTCCTTGTTGATGTAACAGTAAATACTTCCACAGTGTTTTAGGAATAACAAAGAACATGCACGTTGATTGTTAAAACTAAGGAAATTGAGTGAGATGACTTATTCTCCCCATTTATGCAGAGAAGTCGATGTGGGGGCACCATTTATTGGGGGCGTCAACACCAGGTAGATAAATGGATGCAGATCTTTCTTAATCTTCTCAGTCACAATGGTTGGGGATGTCAGGAAGCCCATTTTGCAGATGTGAAAACCACGGCTCAGGGAAACGTGGGACCTACTTGGAGTCAGTAAGTGGCCGAGATGGGCTGGCTCAAGATCTGGCTGGCTCAAGTTGGCCTCTGTGCCCGGAGTTCCAGAGAGGAGAGGGGAGGCCCACAACAGAGGACTGGGGGGCTTCTGACCCCCCAACCTGTGGGGCTGGGGGCAGTGGGCTTTAGGTCCTGCTGGACGTGGGCAGGTTGGGTCCCCATCTTCCAGGGGAGCTGAGAGGCTGGCTTGGTGGCCTTTAATGTGCTAGCAACTCTTCTCCAGGGACTGAGAGGGCACTTGATCCTGGGAGGTGGCTGGGTCAACTGTCACTTCCTTGATCCCAGGTGCCTCCAGTGGCAGCTGATTAAAACCCAGCACGTGCACTCAGTCTTGAATCTGGGAGCCAGGACCCTCCTGGGCCCCAGAGTTGAGCCTGGACAGACGCTGTTACCTGTGCTCAGCCCTGGCACCGCAGAAAGGGGGGCACTCAGGTGGGCCAGGGGCTCTGAGGTCAAGGACAGGTGCTGAAGATCGTGGAGTCATTAACAGAACCAGGGCAGAGCCCCGCACACTGACCAAGGGCAGTCTCTCAGGTGACACCTGTCTCCCTGGCCCAGCTGCACCGGGGTGTGGTGGTGACAGCAGCCAGGACGTTGGGCCTGTCCTAGGTGTCATCTCTTTCATGGTTCCAAGGCCCCATCTGTGTCCTTGACTGAGGCACTTCCTGGAGAGCCAGGACAGCTGCTCGGCCTTCTCCAAGTCCCCGCATGTGGAGGCCCAGGGAGGGGAACCTCAAGTTCAGTGAGGATGGGTGACAAACTATCCTCTGTGGAAAGGATGTGGTGCTTACCCCAGCCCCGGGTCCCCTCATCCTCCAGATGAGCTTTGTGGAGGGGACCCCTGCAGGGCTTCTGGGGAAGAAGAGGGGACCGAGGGTGTTGTGGGTGCCAAGCCAAAGGACCAGAGCTGCTGATTCACCCGGTGAGTCCCCAGCGGGGAGCAGAGCTCCCGGCATGCCCTGAATCCTGCCTGTTAGCCACCGTCCCCTTCTGTGCTCTCTATGTGCACCATGGCCACCGCCCATGAGAGAGTCAACAGGACCCTGGGTGCCTCACTCTCATGTGATAGACGAGAAAAGTGAGGCTCAGACAGAGGCTCACAGGGTGCTGGTGTACAGAGTACTAGACCGTGAGGCTCTCCAAGTCCAGAGCCACCGACAGTCCCTCTGCTTGTCTGCTTGGCTTCCAGGTCCACCTGAGTGTCCCTCGATCCCAACCCTGCACCTCTGGAGACCTTTGGCTTCAAGGTCATGACAGATGCTTATATTTTTCTGGCCTCAGGCCGCAGGCTGTCCTAATTTCACGAGAGGACACTGTTTAAATCAAGGTACTGACCTGGTTTGGATCTTGAGAAGGGGTGGGTGGAGTCATTTTGTGGAGTGAGTATATAACAGGGAGGGAACACTGGACCCCTTCCTGACTTCAGCAGTGTCGCTACACATTCATTACCTGCCTCAGGGCAAATGCAGCTTCCTGGGAGTGTGCTCCGCTGGGAGAGTGAGGTAGAGACGTGTCCTGTTCCCCCTTTGGGGCTGTTAGGGATCCTCTGGTGCAGTGAACAACCTGCCCAACTGTGCACAATACAGCACGTGAGCCTTTCAAGAGGCCCCAGGGTCATCCAATTTGAAGCACAGCAGGTTTTCTGGAACTGAAGGCAGTGGAGGGGCTAAGTAGAATCACCTCAGCTCCCCTGGTGGTATAGGCAGAGACACTGAGGTCCAGAGAGCTGCCCTTTGCCCATGGCCACGCAGGGCTTCTTACTCACCATGTGCATGGCCGGCCACCCCGTGGCTCCCATGGAGAATGCGAATTGAGGAATCCCAGGAGGGATCCCTCCTTCCCTGCTGCGCAAAGTCGGTCTTTGATTATAGTTTATTGTGAGGCTGCAATCCATCCGGAGCTTTTCAGAAGAGCATTTTTAATTTATTGATCCAGCGTGGCCCTAAAAATAAACTGGCCAAGGGGCTCCTTCTTCCTCTACCTGCGAGGTGGAAGAAGCCCTGCTCTCTGCCACTGCCCACCTTCTGTGAACTTGGACAAGACAGTTAGCCAGCCCCTACTGGGGCAGCTGCAGGGTGGAGACCACGGGGTGCCCACCTTTCTTGGTTTGTGAGAATGTGAGACAGATCCTGGAAATAGCCCATCCACATGGCAGGGACACAGCACGTTCATGGGACAGCATGAGGCACTTCCTGATGGACTTCAAAGACAAAAGCAGGCAAGCCTCATGGATTTCCCCAAACATTCTTGGGTCTCCCCCTGCACTGGATGGCCTCCAAGGTTAGCGTGATTAGTCCTCCACAGATGCCTCCCCTCTGCCTGGAAGAGCACCTTTCCTCGGCTCTACAACAGCACAAAGTTCTCCAGTAGCTACAGTTAAGAATATGTGAGATGAAATTCACAGTATCACCCTGAGCAACCCGCCCAGGTGTCCATCGTGGGATGAACAGACAAAGAAAAAAATGTGGTATATATGCACAATGGAGATTGATCCAGCCATGAAGAAAAATGGAATTATGTCATTGGCAGGAAAATGGATGGAACGCGAGACCATCATGTTAAGTGAAATAAGCCAGACTCAAGAGGTCAAGGGTCACATATTTTCTCTCACATGTGGAAGCTAGAGAGGAAAAAGGAAAAGAAAGGCGTGTTTTGGGTGGGGGGATCTCATGAAAACGGAAGGGGGACCGGTAGATAAAGGAAAGGGACCGGGGTGTGGGAAGAGGGGAGGAAGGGGGAAAGTACTGGGGAGTTGTAGAGACCAAAGTACATTGTTATATTGTGTGCGCGTATGGATATGTAACAACAAATCCCACCGTTACTTACAACTGGAATACACCAATAAAAATGTGGAAAAAAGTAGATGAATTGATTAAAATAATTTAATGGTAAACTAACTCAGCGTCCAGAATATTATCATGTCACATGTAATCCATATAAAATGTTCACAATACATTTTACACAGTTTCTCCATAAAGTTTTCCAAACTCAATGTGCATTTCATAAAGATAACATTTTAATTTGGACCAACCGCATTTCAAGGGCTCTGTGGCCACTCTGTGGCTAGTGGCTACCCCGGACAGCACAATCTGAAACCATCTCTTTCCTTCCTGCTGGGTGATTTCAGACACATCACCCTCTTCTCCCCATGGCCGTCATGCCATCTGTAGAAGGGCGGTGGACGAGATCAGGGAGAGATAGTTTTTGACTCACAGCCTCTGTCTTTTTCTGCACACGTAGCAGACACCAATAATAGATCGCTGATCACTCACGGCGGGCTTTCTCCCTGAGGCTGGCTGGGCCTGATCTGTTCCTCCTACCCCAACAGACATTAGCAAATGATTGCAGACAACAAGACAAAGCAGGCCCGGTTGCCACATTGAATCTCCACGCTCTTAACGGGCTTGTGGCACTCCAATGCTCAGGGACTTGGAGTCTGAGTTCCTGCCAGTCTGTGAACCTGACCCCCAACCTCCTCTCAGGTTTTGTTTAATTCAGACCACAGAGGCCTACCTTCCATTAATCATCACCTATTTCTGCTCATTCTGTCTAGAGCCACATGCCTGGCTCAGAGATGGGCAGGGCCATGGTGTGAAGCTATACTGAGCCAGCACCCATGAGCATGTGGGCATCTTCTTACCCTAGGGCTCTTGGGGTGGGCACAGAACACAGATCTCTAAGTAGAAAGGAAGTCCTAGGAGATCAGCATTCAGGGACCAATTGGCAGGATCTGTCCTGCCTGTTACCTAGAATCATGGGGTCACAGAGCTTTTCCATGTATTTGAATATTGTGATTGAAGGTTGCCCTTTCCACACACATTTTTTTCTTATTTACTTGTTTAATATGTAATTTTTTATAATATAGATCACACATGCCTTTGTTTTCTTAGAGAACTTTGAACATGATTTAACCTTCTATGAAGGACATAAAATACGAATATTCATTATCATTCTGTGTTTTGATACACCGAGGATGTGTCCAGGACCTGCCAAGGTATGGACGGTTGTTTGTCCTTACGCTGAATGTCCCCAGGGGCTCTGTTTTTTTCTGGTATCCTGTCTGCACTTTGGAGTTCCTCTCTCATTTCCCCGCCAGGATGTGGGCTGCCACTTCTGTTTCCGTATGCACGAGCTGCAGAAATACCTCCTCTCTCCGCAACCTAAGTTGTTGCTTCTTCAGGTTTGGAAACCACATCACTGCCATTGTTAGAACTGTTTGTCAAGCAAGGGTCACTAAGCCCTGAGGAGGACTCCAAAGAAAAACTGGATGGATTGGGCAACCGTGGTTTAGCCTTGTATTTTGGATTGTCAAGGGTGCAAAACAGTTAAGTTTTGAGTGATTTACTCTCGGTGCCATTCAGTTTAACATTTAGACGTTTTAAATTGCCTATAGCAGGTGCATGAGAAATGTCTTCCTGGTTGCACAGAGGTAGTTCTTGCTAATAATCTAGAAGAAGAGGGAGGAAAGATGGCGTGGGGTGGGGCAGCCAAGGACGCACGGAAGAATGGAAATAACTAGAGCAAGGGAGAAGTCCATCTCAGAAGCAGGACAACTAGACGATCAGGACAAGGAGGACGTGGGACCCTACTCTCCCCCATCGAAGAAGTTCAGGGCTGGAGAGGTAGCTCAGTGGTATAGCACTTGCCTGGCATGAGCGAGGACCCGGGTTTGGTCCACAGCACCACATATGCAGCGAACAGGAGGAAAACAAAAATAAATAAATAGAATTGACTTACTTTCTTTGTTAAACAAGAGAAGTTCAGCAATCTTACTTCCTTTCTTTATAAGTAAAGGATACAAAGTCTTTTGTAGGAGGGATTTAGGGATCCTGGACAAGTCCCAAGAATGAATCTCAGTTTCCCATCTATGAAATGAGACTCCTTTAGCTCTGCAGACTTACAAATTAAAGGTAACAAATGATTTGGAAGCTTCCAAGGGCTGTGAAGACAAAAGAGTAGGAGACATTAATGGATTTCAACGGAACATCCACCCGGTTAAAATTTAGATTAAAATTTAATTACCATACAAAACACACACATATAGGTAGATATAGATTACAGACTTTTGACCACTGCCTTTGAGTCCTGTACCCTCCTCTGTTACCTGGACATGTCATCAAATTTTCCAGAACTGCTTCTGTGTATTCACATATGTTTCTCTGTACCCGGGGAAATACAGGTGCTGTTTGGTTTTGATTTGGTAGAAACAGACTCAGAGTCTGCTTTTCACCGAGCTGTGTCCTCGTGATCGCCCTTCCTGAGAATGTAGACTATTGCGTTATTCTTCTCCGTGGCTATCTGGAATTGCATGCTACGGCTACGTTGTGGTTTAATTAGACATTCCCCACCTGATGGGCACATAGGTTATTCTCGATTTTTTAACTTTAAAAAAAAAATCACTTAGTTGTGCCCATTTCTGTACAGACCTGTTTAGATATGGTGGTGAGCTTTTCCTGGGGTAGCCAGGATCTGGGTCACAGAATCTGTGAGTGTTTCAGATTTCAGTAGCCACTGCCAAACTGCCCCGCGAAATAGTTGTTCCTTTCTGTTCTCACCATTAGTGACTGATGGGAGCTGTTTATCCCAGCTCTGTGTATCCTGAAGTCACCTGTTCCCCCACCCCAGGGTAAGGGGTCTTGGGTGCCAAGGGTTTTGGTGTCTGTGGGGTCAAGTGGAGGTACAAGAAAAAGACCTGTGTCCCCATTTCTAGGTGGTGCGCCTGGTGCCTGGGCTCCTGAGGGTTTTTTGTTTTGTTTTGTACCAAGGATTGAATCCAGGGGTGCTAGTCACTGTACTTCTGAGTTCTTGCCCAAAGGAATTCTTACTCAAATGGTCCCGTGTGGGTCCATACTCCGGGCTTGTCTCCCCAAAGGTGAATTATATACTTGGTGAGTGCACCCCTACTCCTGAGATCCTGAGGGTGGCTAAGGGACAACTGTGGGATGGAGATGTGTAGACAGAACTGGAGAGGTGGGCTGCAGAGTCCACACTCGACTTCGAGGAGCCCCTGACCGTGAGCCATGGAGTCAGGTAAGGGAGGTCAAAAAGTGGGATGTTCTTGTCCTTGGAGCACAAATGTTCTTTTTGGTCCTATTTTCAACCTTTTCCACATTGGATCCAGCATTTTCTAGCACATTGTGTGTGTGTGTGTGTGTGTGTGTGTGTGTGTGTTCTTTTTTTTTAAATTAGATGAATATGGAGTTACAATTGAGGGGGAAACATTGTCAATCAAGAACAAATGCATATATACATAGTTATCCAAGGCTAATGCCATGTCATGGATGCCCGCTTGGGTTCCCCATGTTTTTCTAGCACATTTAATCCTCCCAACATGTGTGTGTGTGTATGTGTGTGTGAGTGGGGGTGGAGAAAGGGAGAGAGTTCCATCCTTTTCTCTTTGTAGAGGTTAAGAAGTGTGCACCAGTGTGTAATCCCAGTACGTGAGCCATGTGTGATCTGAGCCCAGTCTGTCCTACTCCAAAGCCCAGAGTCCACCCTCACCCCAATGTCATTTTTTCCTCCTCTTCCCTAATTTTCAATCAGTTTGGTTCTGTCTTTAGAAAGGGCGTCCCTCTTCTGCATCGGTGGGAAGGGGGAGCCCAGTGTCTGGGGTGGGGCTGCCTCCTGGGACTCATTTCCAGCCAGCACGGGGAACTTCACACAGCTCCTTCCCGGGAAGCACGCTTCTCATGGAAATTAAAGCCACCGAGCAGGTGTCTCTGCCTGTCTGTCCGTCTCAAGAGAGGGGGGCAGGGGCTGCACAGAGCTGGAATAAACGGTGGCAAATAAACCTCGGCACCCGTAAGCGACAACTCCCAGAATCTAAAGGGACACGTAATCATTCCTAATACATATCCAGGGCAGAAGACCAGATGTCGCTGATGGCAAAGCACCTTGTTGGCAGAGAGAGGAGTGCAGGGCCGCCCCAGCTCCTGCTGACAGCGCTGGGGCTCCTTCCTCCCAGGGCCACACTCACACTTTCCTCATCGTCTCATCCCACGGAGACCTCGCTCGGACTCCCTGCGAGAGGCAGGAAAGGGCCAACTCGTTTACACCTCCCGGCAACCCCATGGGGATGGGGATCTTGCTTCCCTTTTCCAGATGTGGAGGTTGAGGTTCAGAGTCAGGAAGACCTGTCCGAAGTTGCACGATAATTTAGAAGCCTTCAAATTGTACCCTTGCCCCTACCTGGGGGGATCTGTCCTCTCTCCTCCAAGCCTCTTTTTTCTCACTGGTAAAATGGGGATGAGAATGTCCTGAGTGTTCCGAACCCGGGGGCTGCAGGGCCGGACTGTACTCTCTGCGCCTGGGGCAGATTGTCCCAGGAGTCCATGGGCAGAAGGTCTTCACCCTGATTTGCCTGAGGGCAGTGGGGCTGGGGGTCCATCTGTGTCCAAACCCCTGGGCAGCATCTCTTCTGCAGGCCAAGGGCACTGGGACATGCAAAGGAGAAAGCCCTGAAGAATCATGTTCACCGGACCCGTTGGAGACCCACGAGGCCACCCATGCCCAGTGGCTCTGCTGCTGTAAGCATCCCCCGTTTTGGCTCTGCTTTGGAAAAGCAGCGAGTCTGTAGACACATTTATTCTCTGCCACCGTGGAGTGCATTAATCTGTGTTGACAGAAGCCTGGGGGCAGCACGGAAAGCTACCGGGCCCCTGGTGAAGACGAAGAGGTCGCTGAGAGGGGAAGCAGCCCTCCTGGGTGTCCTGGAAAGCAGGTGCCCAAGCCCTCCTGGGGACCGTGAGACCACCTCACAATGGAGCCTGTTCTACGAGGGTACAAAGGGCCAGGGCCCCAGCAGTACTCACAGTTCTGGGAGGGAAAGAGGGGCAGCCCAGAGAAATGTGTCTCAGGAAAGAGGAATGTCACACCCAAGTACGGGACACTTCTGTAGGTGGACTTGGACCTCAGCCGTGCACACCCACAACTCTTCACCCCCACAGCCCCCTGCCTCGGTGACCACCTTCTTAGCCCTCTCCCTGGCACTGAAGTGAGAGAGCCCCAGGGTAGGACACGAGAGGATTCCGGGCCTGCGGGGTCCGTCCTGAGCCTTCGCAACACTCAGGACAATCTCATCCCCATTTTGCCAGTGAGAAAAAAGAGACTTGAAGGAGAGAGGACAGATCCCCCCAGTAGGGGCAATGGTACAATTTGAAACCTGGTCCCTTGGCTTCTAAAATGTTGTAAAGGTTCCTCTCTGGTCAAGAGGCCGCAGGCCACTGTGCCAGGCCCTCCCTTCCCCTGGGCAGTGCACCCACCCAGAGCCCTTTTGAAGGTGGCTATAAGTGGCTCCTGTTGGCGTGTGGGCCTGTCTGGGTTGGTAAGAAAGTGGCTTTGGTGACGAACGGGATGTCAGCCCTTCTCCTGTGCTGTGCTATGTTTAGAAAGGTGTCAGCCCCAAACATGCCTGTCTCGGCGGTCACCCAGGAGCTAATCACGAGTGTCTCTAAAACCCATGGCTGACCTCTCCGCACTCAGGCGCTGGGGCCAGCGTCACTGCGCAGGGTGGCAAATGCCAACCCTGGGCTTGTCAGATGGGGCCACTGTCCCTGCAGGGCAGAGGAGGCCAGCAGAGGGCAGAGGCTCAGGAAAATGGGGCTGAACCCCCCTTCCAGCCAGGGGGCACTTGAGGAAGACCCTTGGTGGTTCTGTGTGGACTCATATACAATGACACACTTTCCCACACTCACACCTGTGTGCTGTCCACACTCGTGTGCACACACTCATGCTAACACATACGCACATGTGTGCACAACACACTCACACCCATGCACTCACTCCCCCACACAAATGCACATCTGTTCACCCACATACTCACCTGTACACTTACACTCCCTGGTGTTGCACACTCACCGCACACCCACACAAGCATACTTCCCCTCTCCCCCCAATGCTGGGGATGGAACCCAGGGCTGCTGTGTCCCTGAGCTGCCTCCTCAGCCCTTTTTATCTTTTTATTTTGGGGCAGGGTCTTGTTAGTTGCCCATGCTGGTCTTGAATTTGCGATCCTCCTGCCTCAGCCTCGCAAGTCGCTGGGATTATCGGCGTGTGTCACCGTGCGTGGCACAAGCACACCCTTAAGGTGGCAGGTTCACTCCAGAGAAGGGAGAGGTTGACAGTCCTTAGCATCTCAAATGCCTGACTCATTCTTATTCCTACTTAGTTTTAAGCATTTAAGAAGCTATGTTGAAACCGATATTATAGAGAATGGAAATGATCAAAAGACATGTCAAAGTTAGTTCTCCATTTTATTTTATTTTTTTAAAGAGAGAGAGAGAGGGACAGTGAGCAAGAATAACTTTTTTTTTTTAATTTAGTTTTTCATGTGACTTTCATTGCTCCAAACTTTGTTGGAGTTTGAACCCGCGATCTCGCGCACGCCAGGCAAGCACCCTAACCGCTGAGCCTCCGCTCCAGCCCTAATTCCCCATTTTAAACCTGCTGGAGATCATTGGTGTGTTACCATGTGCTGCAAAATTAACCTCCTCTGTTTTTTTTTTTTTTTTTTTTTTTTTTGGTGTAGCTTCAGAATAAAATTTCTCAACGGGTCTTTGTTAAATTGAAATAGCTCCTGAGATTCCAAGTTGATGTTTTAGTGGAAGAGTAAACCACTATCCCTTGACACTATTTGTTTGTGTGAGTCAGAATTCGCTTCATAAACCAATACTGGAATGCGTCACCTACCGAGGCTGGCAAGACCCCGCGGGAGGCAACTGAAATGACGGGTTTCAAATGTTGACGTTCATCCAGGGGTGGTGTCCAGCTGGCCCAGCCCTGGAGGTGTTGAGATGGGATGGACGATGCCCTTCATGCTGGAGCAGGGCCCGTGGGTCCCTAGCCCCACACCAGGCATGAGCAGTTAGGTTGTAGGGCTGGGGGTTTGTGAGACAGGAGGTGAGGACTTAGCACAGAGACGGTCCCCAGGGCTAGCTGCCAATAAGTATGGATGTGTTTCAACATCTTCAGGTGAGGGACAGGCCCACAGTCATTCAAACAGCTTTTCTGGCCTTGGGTATCTACCCTTACTAATAGTCCCTGCCTCTTCATTAGTGCTTAGTCCATCAATATTTAGTGAAATGGCTGGATTGAGGTCCTCCATTTTATTATTATTATTTGTTTTCCACAGTCCTTTCTGGTTTTGTTCCCCTGTCCCTCCTGGCTTCTTTGGGATTGTTTGAATATATTTTTGGAATCCAAATTTTGACTCATTTTTGTTTGTTTAGTTACATGAACTTTGATTTTTTTTTTTAGTGGGTGCTTTAAGGATTTCAGCATACAGACATATATGCTCTGGTATGAGTGTTTCTGTCTTCCTGATTTTATATTGAAATCCTGACTCCTCCCCCAAAGTGACAGTATTAAGAGATGGGACCTTTAGGAGGTGATTAGATCATGAGGACAGAGAACTCCTGATTAGTATTAGTGCTTTTATAAAAGATACCGTGGAAAGCTAGCTGGTCCCTTCCACCGTAAGGACACGAGGAGAAGGTTCCATCTACCAAACCAGGAAACAGGGTCACCAGACCCTGCATCTGCAGGTGCCTTGATCTCTTGGTCTAACTAACCTCCAGAACTGGGAGGCATAAATATTTGTTCTTTATAAGCTACCAGTTTTATGGTATTTTGTTATAGCATCCCCAAAGGATTAACACAAACCTTAAATCTCCCCAGCACATGGTGAGTTAATACTGTGGCACTTGACATAAAATGTCAAAACTTTTTTTTTTTTTAGAGAGAGGGACAGTGAGAGAGACAGAGAAAGAGAGAAACAACTTTATTTAGTTTTTCACATGGCCTTAATTGCTCCAACACTTAGTTGTGTACGTGGTGCTGGGGTTTGAACCCGGGTCCTCGGGCTTGCCAGGCAAGCGCTGAAACCGCTGAGCCACTGCTCCAGCCCCCAAAATGTCAAAACTTTACAAACAGATAGATCCGTTTACTGACCACCCCCAGGAAAGTATCCCCATATTCCTCACGCTATTTTTAAATAGCTCTATATATGTTAAAAAATTAAGAGAAAAAAATAACCTTGCCCATATGCCTGGATATTTACCATTGATGAGCTTCTTCCCTTCATCTTGAAGAATTTCCTTTGGTATTTTTTTGTACTATAGTTCTAATGGGGACACATCATCCTCATTTTCTTTTATCTGAAAATATTTCTATTTCATCTTCATTATTAAAAGATATTTTAATATTGGATTTAGAGTTCTAGGTTGGCTTTTATTTTTCTTTCAGCACCTCGAAGATGTGATTCACTACCATCTGGCTTTTACAGTCTTTGATAAAAGTTTAATAAAATCTCATACTATCTCTCTGTATCTATTATCTTTTTCTAGCCTTTTTCCATGTTTTTCCTCTTTATTTTTCTGTTTTCAACAGTTTGACTACAGTTTGCCTAGGTATAAGGATTTTTTAATATTTGTCCAGCTTGGGACTCACTGAGCTTCTTAAGTAAATCTATAAATTTCTATCTGTCACTTAATTTGGGAAATTCCAGCCATTTATTTGTTCAAAAAAATTTTTAAATCTTTTATTATCTCTGCCTATTCCAGGACTCCGATTTCATATATTATAGGCCTTTCGGTATTGAGCCACAAATATTTAAGTCTCTGTATTTTTTTCAAACTTTATTTTTCAGAGAGAAATTCCTGCTAAGCCTACGGCACTGTTTTTATTTCAGATATTGCAATTTGTTTTTCAGCTCTCAAATTTCTGTTTATGGAAAACAGGTTCATTTCTCAGCTAAGATTTCACTCATTGTGATAATATTTTCCTTTGGTCCATGAGCATAGTTACAATAACTGCTTTGAATTTTTTGTCTATTAATTCTAGCAGCTGAATCTTCTCAGCGTCGGTCTCCACTGGTTATCTTTTTGCTCAAGAATGGGTGACAGTGTCCTTGTTCTCTTTTATGTTTCAAAGTTGTGCGCTCTCCTTGGCTCACAGTAAATGCTGTGAAGATTCTGGGCTGAGTTACGTTCCTTTGAAGAGTGTTGATTTTTACTTGTTTGTCTTAGAAAGCAATTACCTTAATTAGACGTGAACCACAAACTGTCTTTGGAAGTGAGTCAAATCTCATTTCAGCTCTTTTCATTGTTAGCTGAATTCTCCCCCCTGGTTCAAGGTTCGAGCTAAGATGTAGGCAGTTAATTTGCTGAGTCTGGGGTCTCCCACATCAGCTTGATCCTTTCCAGGGTTCCCCTGTTGCTTTTCAGTGACTGGTTTCTCAAACACTATTCTTTCTCTGCTTCTCCAGGCCCCAAAGACTGTGTGTGTGTTTTTTTTTTTTTTTTTAATTCTGGAGAATTCACAAA
>PVKS010014648.1:0-47884 GCA_004027875.1 Aplodontia rufa
ATCTGTGAAACAGATGCTGCTCCATTCTCACAAGAAAAATGCAACCTACCGCCCTGAAGAGCGGCAGCATCCTGCTACAGACTACAGGCTCCACGTGGAAGGCAAGGAGCAGTGCCCGCCACGCGCAAGACAGCACGCGAAAGCCAAGAGTATCCACCACTCGATGAAAACATCTCACCATGGCTCCAACGGAGCACATTCAAAGCCAAACATGCACTCCCTAATCACCCCCTTTCCAAATTCCCTTACTGCACTGCAGCCAGAGAACTCGGAGTCGCCTTCCACCACCTGGCAAGGGTACAAAATCCCCTCAGTCCCTGGATTACAACCTGGGCTGAACAGGATCCATCTACACTCTTCTGTACACGGAAGCATCCTTCACGCGACTGCTACAAATAATCCCGAGAGCAAGGGAGCAAACGGAAGGTTTTAAAAAGTCTTGTAAGTTTACCATTTACAATAGTAGAAGGACTTAAAATATAAAATACTGCATGGGGAAGAGGAGAAAAGGCAGAATTTTCTTCTTAAATGATACTGTAGCAATTCAATGTCTATTACAAAACTGGGGGGGGTCTAAAAGATGCACAGAGTTGTATCTTAAAGATTTCCCACCTTCAGAAAGTCAACAGGCCTAAACACAGACATGTACCACATAGCAGTGTTTCAGTCGGTAACACCGCATGTGACAATGTTCCCATGAGATTAGATCGCCTGGTGATACCACAGCCACTTCAGCGTAAGCGTGCTCTAGGATGTTCCCACAACGATGAAATCACCTAGCCATGCATTTCTCAGGACAGTCCCTATCACTAAGGACAGGCAACTGTACTTTAGTCATGGATGGGAAAAGGCCAAATTATGAAGATTCACTTCCCCAAATCATCTAAAAATTCAATGTCCTCATGATCAAAATCCCAATAGCATTGCTTGTTGAACTTAAAAATAGATTTACTGGAAGGCAATGAGCCAGGAAGAAGCAAGACACTCAAACACATAAAGATAGGAGCGCTACCAAATATCTAGAATGGACAGAGATTGCTACAGTGTACGACTCTATAGAACAAGAACCAGAATAACAAAATGCATGGATAAAATCAAACACGCCAGGGACGACCCAAACTACGCACACTCAACGTGCATGCGAGTGGGGAGATGCGTGGATAAAGAGCGAAAGCACAATTTACAGAACTGCAAGAGATACTGAAACAACTGCGCATCTAAGCGGAAAAGAAACTGGAGCACTTCCCAGGACCATGTCAGAAAACAAAATCAACTCCAGACAGAACAGAGACCTAAACGGAAGAGTTAAAGCCGTGGGACTTTAAGAACATACAGAAAGACACCCAAGCTCACAGATAATGAAAATGCAAATTAAAATCACACTAAGGGACCATCGTCACCAAAAGATTTGCAAAAATTGAGAAACCTTACTGTAGTAAGCATTAACAAGAACAGAGAACTTGAAATACACACGTGCATTACTGTGGGAACGAACACCCAAACTTCCAATTGCAAAACAAGACTGGCGTCACCCCCTGAAAACTGAATGGGCGCACACCTGTGACCCGATAGTTCAACTCCTAGGTACATATCCTCGAGTAATCCTTGCACACGTGCACTAGAAAGCCTTTAAACATAGTCACAGTAGCAGTGTTGGTGAAAGCCAAACACAGGGCCTGAGCAGTGCATGCCTGTAATCCCAATGACTCAGGAGGCTGAGGCAGGAGGATCATAAGTAGTTGGAGGCCACTCTCAGTGACTTACCAAGACCTGTCTCAAAACAAAATAAAAGGACTGGAGGGACGCAGCTCAGAGGCAGAAAGCTCCTGGTTCCTGGGTTGGATCCCCGGTACCAAACAAAGGGGTGGGGGGAAGGAGAGGAAAAGCAAAACACCAGGAAAAACTACAACAGTATCAATGATGCAACGGGGAAATCGTGGCCAAGTCGGTCAAGGAAACACCATGAATGACCAGAGTTATTTTACACCATCAAAGTGGATGTTCCCAAAGGTACAATGCTAAGGAAAAGCAGATCTCAGAACACAAACAGCTAAGTCAAATCAAGTCAAACCAGGATGAGCATCGTGTCATTTAGGGTTCACTTGACAGACAACACATCAATCAAAGGGAATGACTCACAAAAGCAGGATCAGCGCTACCTCTTGGGCATGGCCACAAGAGGCACAGAGGCGGTTTCCTCGGTCTTGACAATGAAATCGTTCTTACACTGGATGGCACAAATAGGTGTTAAGTTTGTTGTTATTTTAAACTGTACATGTTTGTACAATGCATTTCATAATAACACCAGCGAGGGGAAAAGTGAGTATGAGAGGGAAATTAAGGAGAGACTCGTAAGGTCTGGCTGGGAAGGCAAGAGAAAAACAGGCCACAGCCAATGGGGGTGGGGGTGTGTTTAAATACAAAAAGGCACCAGTGGGGTTGGAGTGGCTGGAACAGAGAAAGACATACCTAAGGAGGTGGCTCGGATGAGAATCAGAGCACAGGTGGGAAAAAAGGGTACTACTTCCAGGTACACCTGAAGAACAGCACGAAGGGAGTCTGGGCCACCTGCCCCTCACCCTGCAACTGCCTGGAAGGACCAGGGCTGGGGGCAGGAGAGACGAAACAGCAGGAGCAGAGTCCACCACGTCATAAAGCACAGTGAGGCATCATCCGAAAGGACCACCAGGCTAGCACCTGTACATCTGAATCAGCTACTAGACACCTTCACAAACACCCACGTCACATTAGAAAGCCCCCACTAAAACTCCATTCTTCATCAGATCCAAAACAGTCAAATCCTAAGGTCCAACTCGGACTTCGACACATACTGTTTATATTGAAGTTAGGAAATATTGAGAGGCCTGTTTGCTGATATTAATTCTTATGCTGGTTATAAATAGGAAAAAACATAACAAGTTCACTTACTTAATTGAGTTTCTAAAGTGGTCTTCGGCTGGGTTCTTTACAGTGCAACTGTTCAGGAGCCATAAATCTGCGTCAGATGCATTTTCTATTCAACAAAAAAACGTACAAAACGGAAAAGTTAGGACTCACTTGTAATCAAATCAAGATACCCAAATTCTTACCCCAGTGGCACAGGACTGTGCGGGAGGAGCAAAAGGAGAGGGCAGACGCAGCGAGCAGGAGGTCACAGGCGGCAAGCCACTCACTCCAGAGCGGTGACATGCAGGCCCATCTGAGCCACCGCTCCGCACGTAAATACAATGAGCATTTTCCACCCTTTGTACAGAGTTAGTGCGATTCAGTAATTTCCACAACCCAAAATGATACTGCCTAATCTGATCCCTGAATGTAAGTTTATGTATAATAATTTTAATATTCTTCACACACAGGTCTAAGCATACATTGCATATTCTTTGGCTTGACAAGTTATTAAAACCAACTTCAAAGGGAGGCTTTTATTACTATCAAGAATGTGATTAACTGTTTCATACACTACGTGTGTGTGCGCACACATGCAGGTGAGTGTGGCTGTGTACGTGCATGGATAAATATAAAAAATATAGTTAAAGTGCTCTCGCTGGCAATGCCTCAAATAACCAAACCCATGCTTATTTAAGGTGAATTTACGACACCTCCAGGGCTTGTTCCCAGTGCACCTTCCTTTCAGACACCCTAGTTGCCTAAAGGACCTTACACATGGCAGTAGGACTGCATGAGTAAAGGAAAGCCACAGCTGAGCACCAGGGCTTCAACTGCACTGAAAACAGCCTGCCGGACCCGGAGGGTGGACGTCTCCACGCGCTCTCTGCGGTCCCAGGCAGAGAAGGCACGGGACAGGGAGCCTGCAGACATTCTGCAGCTTCGCAAGAACTTCTTCCTCCAATGTTTAAAAACTAACGATAGACAAAGCATCTCTTTCAATAAAGAGGAAGTATCAGAAAATTCCTTTTTTAAAGAAAGGAGGGACAGCGAGAGACAGAGACAGAGACAGAATCAATTTTTATTCAGATTTCCATGTGGCTTTTGTTGCTCTAACATAGTTGTGTACGTGGTGCTGGGGTTTGAACCTGTGTACCTGCACACGCTGGGCAAGCGCAGTAACCGCCAAGCCACCGCTCCAGCCCCCAGAAAATTCTGGAAACAATGAAAAGCAAGGGAGAGGGACTGTACCAGAGGCTCACGACTTCAAATCCCAGCACCATGTACACAACGAGGTGTCAGAGCAAAGAAAGTCACATGAAAAATTAAATAAAATTGATTCTCTCACTGTCCCTCTCTCTTAAAAAAAAAAAAAAAAAGTACAGGGAGAAGCACTATTACTGTCATTGCTGTCAGTCACGGGTCTCTCCCTTCTAGTCCCATGCCTTCCCTCACCCCCCCACTGCCCTGCGGTCTGTTTTCTCACCAAGTGGCCTTTGAAGAGACATAAATCTTAAGTCACCTCCTCTTAGCTTCCCTGCACTCCACGGCAGACCACGCAAAGACCATTCCCGCACTTACCGATGTGTCCTGAAATCACCCACTTCCTCAGGCCACCCACCACTCTCAAGCCATCCTAAAGACAGTATTTCAATCTGTGCTCTCAACGTCCAAATCCCAATGCTGTCACAAGCACAGAGCCTGTCACATGGAAACAGGCAGCAGGACACGGAGAGGGACCACCTGGCACTGCTGCCAACCTCCCACAGCCCCATAGGCCAAAGCAACCTTCTGAAAGGGACTTCAAAGAAGTGTATTGTACATAACCGATATCTGCAACCAGGACTTACTCCATGCCCACAGCAATATCCCTACCACTTCTTCCAGTGCCTGGCAGATACCCATTAGGTTTACTCAACGAATGTCAAAATTTAAAATATAAATCACTACCATGAGCAATGTACTACGCAGACAAGAAAAGTCATGGGTATCTATTCACTAACGACTAAAAATATGTAGTGACTGTGCATTTAAAATAACAACAAGCAATACCAATGATAGAACTATCTGTATCAGATACAAACTTCTAGCATGCCATATCTGCCCATTCAATTGCCTGCTAATTATCAGACGACTCACACCACAGGCCCTCTCAAGGAATACTACAGAAAAAAAGAGAAGAAACTATCCTACTTTGGAATTCTGCCCATGCTGGCTTTTGAAATAAAGGTCGTCGATACTCTGCTTGATGGTCTAGTAATTGCAATCAACAGGAACCCTGTGAATCCACCAAATGCCGGCAAAATTACATGACGTTTCAAGAACCACACACCCCCACAAGAGAATAAGCCTTTTCCAGTGGATACAGGAAATTCCTGGTGATCTCTTGACTTAGCTTTGGGCTGGGACATCTTGCTAAAATTCCATCTAAAGGCAGCTTCTACTAAAAGGGAGAAAGCCAAGCAGCAGCAGCCAGGCTCCAGAGCAGGCATGGGGACATGGCGGTGGGGACTCGCCCCTTGAGGAGTTCGCAGTCTTGAAGGGAAGTCTGCCGTGAAAGACACTAAAACTGAATTAACCAAGAAACAGAAAGCAACGAAATAAACAGGATAATATCAGGTACCAGCCAGTGATGATTAAAGAGGGTAAAAGACAAAACTGGGGGGAGGGTCCTGACTCAATCAGACCCCCCTTAGGGGCTGAAATCCAAGTTGGAACCAATGGTGGGAAGAATCCATGCCAAGACTGGGATGAGGCGCACACTGCAAACCCAGGGGCCCCGACACAGCAGCCAGCTTGTCATGGTTCTGGGCAGAGGCAGGAGACCACGGTGGGTGGACTCAGAGAGGAGGGACAGAAAGGTCAGGGGTGGGCAAGACCCCGAGTCTGCTGGAAAATTAGGAACTCTGGATTTTGTTCTAAGTGTAACAAAGTCACCACTGGATTTCAAACGTAAGCCAATTTCTACTTCAGGAAGACCATTCTGGTAGCACTGCGAGGACTGTAGACAGGGTGAAAAGAAAAGCAGAGGAGGGAAAAAAGAAAAGGCATCAAACCCAGTTAAAAGCGGGTATGTGGGGTCTAAGAGTGCATGAAAGGCCATGGCAACAGGGGCCAGGCCACAGCGATGGCAGGAGTGAGACGTGAGCCGAGCCCAGCAAGTCAGCTTCCCAACACTATAAACAAACGCCTGAGATAATTCACTGAGAAAGAGTTCCAGACTATGATTGATCGGCCCCTTTCTTTTAGGCCTTCGGTGAAGCAGCACGTCACACCAGGAGGGATTAGAACTCAACTCAAGGCCAGGAAGCAGAGGAAAAAGGAAGAGGCCAGTGCCCACAGTCCTTTTGAAGGGCAGGCCCCCCATGACCTAAGGACCTCCCTGCAACTCCACACTCAAGTGCCCCACATCCCGATAGCACCACCCTGCAGGCCAAACCCTGAAACGCATGGGCCTCTGGAGAACACTTAACCAGACCACAGCACAGAGTCACGAGAACTCACCGGTAAATTAAATACGAGACAGGCAAGAAGGGATTAAATCAGGCTCCTAAGCACAGAGAAGAGTTCAGCTTGAACATCGGCTGTATGTGGTGCCATTTACTAAGCTAGGAAAGTTGGGAAAGAAACGGATTTGGGGAACAGGGAATCATGAGCTTTGCTGTAGCCGGGCCACGTTTGAGATCCCTATTAAACATCCTGCTGGAAATATGGAGGAGCCACTTGCAATTCCGAAATGGAAGCATGGGGGAGTATTCCAGGGTGAAGACACAGATACCTGAGGTTCCAGAAAGGATGAGCTCACCCAATGAGGAAGTACAGAAGAAATGCGGGAGGGGCCGGGCAGAACCCTGGGCTGTTCCGAGCTTCAGTAGAGAAGTCCATGGTGGGAAGGACGCTGGGGGCAAGGGAGACCTGTTTCCCAGCTACTTGGGAGACTGAGGCAGGAAGAGCACGTGAGCCCAGGAGGTCCAGGCCAGCCTGGGCAACACAGTGAGATTGTCCCCCAAAATAAAAAGACAGAAGGAAAGCAGCAGACGGCACAGAGGTCCAAAGAAGAAAGGACTCTTGAAAAGAGGGGATAATTAGGTTAAGTAGTAAGAGTTGAAGAACAACAAAGGTATAAACGATTACACTGTTAACATGACAATGCTCCACATTCTTAATTTTCCATTGTCAAATTACAGCGTTTGCTTACTCTGTGCTGACCCCAAATCACATAGCAAGAGCCCCTTTTACCAAGTACCAGAAACAAACTCACCTCCAAAGGAAAGTGGACAGGAAAATTGTGTGTGGCTATTTGCTAAAACAAGAGTGCCAATTCCACTGGCCCACCCCACTACGAACACTTCTAGCTCCTAAGAAGGCAACGCTGCAGGATGGCGTCAGCACTACCAAATCCGGGACAGTTCTAGGGAGGTGGGACGCTACGTTCGCATTCTCGATAATTCTAAGACGCATAGATGTGCGCCCCTTTTGAACATCAATGCGGAGGCCTAACAGGGCAACACTTGGAAAGGATAAATATGCCCATCAGATGTCCGCCCGGGACAGGTGCATCTAGAACAAGCAGGGAACACAGGGACCTGCCTTTAGGACTCCATACCCAAAGTAAAAGCATCACCAACATGCCACACCTGTTGCATGGCTTGGCTGCTTGAGAACCTGCTCAGAGAAGGGCGATACCTGCGGTCTGCCTCAGAGCACCCAGGTGGGGTTCTCCAGGGCCACTGCAGGAGAAGAGCACTTAGGGAATGAACTGGACAGACGGGCAAAGACAGGGCCAAGGAAAGGCAGGGCCACGAGAAGTCGCCGGGCGTGGAGGCAGACTTGGAGTAGACTCCACAGAGTCCACCTACGAGTGGGTCAGGCCGAGAGCGCTGGGGAGCCCTGGCAACCTGAGACCACCCGCGCAGGAGCAAAATGCTGCCAGCAACGGGACTTCAGGTCGGGCTTGCAAGCCTGCAAACTTCAGGCTGGCCAGAGGCACAAGATCCGACTGCCCCGCTGTCGCCAGTGGTGCTTTGACGAACAGCATGGTGCACACAACACTGTGAATTTTTCCCAGATGTCTTTGGAATCAAGTCCAAAAAGATGGGACTGCTGAATCAAAGAGCAAGTTCACAGGAAGTACACGTGGGCAAACCGCCCTCCACGAGGGCGTGCCACTGCACACTCCAGGAACAAGGCCTGTGCCGTTCACACTCTGCCTCGCCTGCTCTTTGCGAACCTGCAGACGTTGCCAGTGTGGTAGGAAGCAGGAGCCCAGTGCAGGATTCACGTGCGGTTCATGTTTAAGGGCCATTTGCAGTTTTCCACGCTTGTCGTGTGTTCCAATCCCGTGAAGCTAATGGTATTTTCAGCTCAAGTCTCAGTACATGCACAGATCACAGAGGATATTAACTCCGTGTGTCTCAGAAGTCACAAGACTTGTCTCTGCGCTGTCATTTTACCTTCATTATCATATTTCTAAGGTATCAAGTTCATCAAGATTTTCTTTTGCTGCTTCTGAATTCTGACTCACATTTCTTCTTCCACATTCTAAGGAACTCAGCCATATACAAATAGTTTTGCATTAGATCTCCGGTCGATTAGGAATGTATCTAAACAAGGTCCTGTATTCTATCAAATTGGAAAATATTTTAAAACGTGATGCTACCTTCTGCAACTGAGGAATGGGAACGCTGGCCACCTCTCCTCTGCTGACGGCCGCCTACACTGTTGAGGTGCTCTGGAAGCATGGTGGGAACAGCCACGGAATGCTAAAACACACGCAGGAATTTCTCCTACACCCCCTGCGTGGACACAGGCACCACACTCATGTACAGACATGTGTGTGTGTAAGGTACCATAAAAAGAAATGTTAAAATGCTCACTGAACACTAGCGAAATTCTAGAAAGCTTGGGTGTCCATTAAAGAAAGATTGGTTAAAATGGGACCGCCGCTGGAATAGCGTGCAGCACTTTAAAAGCAGGATGAATCTCTAAATGCTAACTTGTGATAATTTGTTACAGCATCAGGTGCAATAAAGCAAGGGTAGAAGACTTGTCTAGTAAATCATTTGGGCTTTAAAAAGAAAGGAAAAAGGATGCACTGCTGTAAGGGAAGGAAATCTCAGATGCACACGTGACTGAGGCGTCTGTCCCTTGGCACTGTGTACCAGCCGTCCTCCAATATGCTCTTCCTGTGCACCCCTTTTGCTTTTCTTAAAGCCTTGCATAGACATTGCTTTTATAATTTTTAAAATTTTAATCCTGAAAAGGGACATGAGGATACTTCATTTATATACATCTGCACTGTTTGAATTCTACAAGCATGTATTGCTTTTTAAAGTTTTTCCTGTGCAGCTTAGAAATTGTGTCCTTTCATTTTAAGGTGAGAACAAAAACTATTTCCTGCTGTGATCCATCACAGAAACAGCGGCCTGGCACACATTTTCTAGGGACTTTCTCCCTGTGCTAAAAGCTTTTGTATTCACTGAACCAAGAAAATGACCATCCTCAACAAACCTCCCACTTCGACTGTTTGGAGAGAAAAACTATTTGTCTTAACCAAAGGGAAATTAATTTCCAAACTGTATCTTCATATACACTACAAATTATACTTGAATCCAAAGCAGTGAACACTTGACTAGTACTGACATTGCTAACACTACTGAGTAGACACTGTGTGTCCAGCAGGAAGCTGGCAATGTCACATTCACTGTTTCCTGTGATCCCCCAACCTGACATGGGTTCACTTCTATTCCAATTTTACAAAAGAGGAGCCTAAATTTTGAGAAGGGAAAGTTAGTTGCCTAAAATCACAGTGAAAGGGTGGTCTGGGATCAGAAATCCAATCAGACTGACTCCTCAGACTGCACTCAGGCAATCAGCACGTCTCGTTAGTGGCTCCACCTCTTGATCAAACACAATGCAGACGAGGTCTAAAAACAAAACCAGGAAGTACTACATGGCCTTGAGGGTGTCTCCTGGCACTTCTTAGGAAACAGCAATCAGGCTCCAAAAGCAGCTGCTTTGCTATTACCAAAATGTCCAAGACTTTGAACGTGCCAGCTCTTGGTCTTTCTGTAATCAATAGTAATAGCAGGCAAGGAAGCAAAGGGACAATTAATAATGAATGTGGGATTATTACCCCAAAGTGCAGGCATGCTCACAACCACTAGTGACCCATTTCCCCTGCAAGCTTCTGCCGGGTCCACAGCAGCTCTGCTCAGGAAAACAAAACATTTATCTTACACAACTGTTCCATCTGAACATCCAGAGGCACGGCAGGAGACGATGAGAGCAGTCTACCCATAGGTTTACATAGGAGGTGAGCAGGAGAATTCAAACAGACGTTTACCAAGAGCAAAGAGGGGAGGCGACTGCTCTGGGCCAGCACGAAACTCTAAAGACAAGTCAAGTCCAAACAGTTAAATGTGCACTACTCTTAATCACACCCAGGGAGCTTACATAACACAAAGCATCGAGCGCCTACTGAAAACCTAAGAGAATAGAGGATGTTCTAATGAAAGAATTTAAAAGCACCTTTAAGGTGTATCTAGAAAAATAACTTCTTGAAACCAACAAGACAAAATAAAATTTCTGGCCGATGAATGTTTTCCACTGTGTTTCATCGACTGTTCTTTATATGGACCGCACGAGGCACAGCACCCCTGTTGCCCACATCTGCTTTCTAAAAGCAGTAGCAGCGATTCCTTAGAAAGCACTCCCTAGTCTAGCATACCTGAGCCCCATCCCCAGTGAAAGGGAGGGAGGGGGAGAGGACAGGAAGGATCCCCCCTTTAGCTAGCTCGGGTTGGAGTCCTTAGAGGAGGAGCAGGAAGAGGGGAGAAATCAAAGACTAGAGAACCTAGAGCCCCATTTGAAATTCTCCAATTGGCCCTGAGCTGAGCGGCATGGACTGCGGGCTGCTGAGCCTGCTAAGCAGAACACAGAGCTCCCACAGGGAGGCAGACTTTCTTGGCCATTCTCCCATAATGACTGTTTTTTTTAGTCTCGCTGAGCACTGTACAGAAAGATGTGGAAACCAACCGAGGGTCAACCTGAGCTGTTTACCATATGAAGGAAAAAAGGACTTTCTGTAAGTGAGAAATAACAGCAGGTCAACTATTGAAAATCGATTCCAAGCTAAGTGATCCTCATAATCAAGATGACGGACTCTGTACTTACTACATAAGAACACAGCTAATATTCTCTTCTTCATTCCTAATTAAATATCTGTTGATCCTGACAGCTACTTCCGGAGTTACTGCATCTAAAGAATCACATATAGGACTTTCGTATATATCAGATAGGTTTTATAAACCGAGAATCGACATGTGCATCAACGCCTGTTATAAGACTCTCATCACCTAGCCACCACCCTTCCACCCAATCTACTGCTCACTCTGCATGTCATCTTGCAAGCTCTTTTCCTGCAACACTGAGCTTTGGGGCCTAATATAGAAAAACCCTAGAATATAACTGTATCCTTCCTTATTCAAATATTCTAGAAGTGATTTACCAAAAATAATTCTATGTAACCAAGAAGCAAATCTTAACAACCCAGGAAACTCACTAACAAGCTGCCAAAACATCTGGTTTCCAGGCAGATTGTGTACAGTTGCTTAACACAAACCAGTAACTCATCTGCGCAGACCGTACATTTCCAGGATCAGCCACAATTCTAGAAAAGGAAAAGTTAGATTATCTGCAGAATAACATCCCTAATATAAGAGCCACTCCGGCTTTTGCCTCACCAAACTGACCGGATCAAAACAATGGCCACTTCGGTAATATGAAAACAAATAGCAAACTACCAAGATAGATCCAGATCAAAATCAGAGCTCTGGACTTCAAAGTGAAAAGAAAAATAATATTAGAGATCTAATGGATAGTGTAATGGAGCTGAATGCACAGGATCAAGTGGTTTATGGCCAGTGTTGTCCTGATTTGCCGGGGCTCCTGCCACCCCATCTTAAACAATTTGAAAATGACCCCTGGAGAAACGCGAAACGAAGTGACAGACATTCAGAAGTAATATCACCAGGGTCGCGCTCTCTAAAATCACAAACATACTGTGTCAGTGTGAGACAAAGATAAGCAGCCACAAAGAGCAGGAACAACATTACCTTGAAGGACCACTTAGAAAGAAGAACTATTAGAAAACCTCACTCGCCTGTCCCAGAAGATGGGACTTGCTGAGGAAGGAAGTGGGCATTTAATTATCTGACACCCCGCACACAGGGAGGGAGAACTGTCTTCATTGAGTGACCAGGATCACTCCAGTGGAACTCCACCCAAGGAATGCACAGATACCACCCTTCTAAATTAATGCCAATACCCTTAACTCCAAAGCTCCGATTTTGCTTCAAAAGACTACATACAATACAAAGCATTACAATCATATGATAAAAAAGATAAATAATCCAATTTGAAAACGAGCAAGAGATCTGAACAGATATTTCTCCAGAGACGTACCAACAGCCAGTAAGCTCATAAAACATGCTCAGCATTTGGTCATCAGGGAAACGCAAACCAAAACCACAATGAGATAGCACTTCACATCTACCGGGAGAGTTCGCTTCTCAAAAAACACATGTGCTAGCAAGGATGTGGGGAAACGAACCCTCACACGCTGATCGAAATGTGAAGCAGTGGATTTGCTTTGGGAAATCATCTGGTTCCTCAAACTTTCCAACACAGAGTTAACTTATGGTCCCACAACTCCTCCCCTAGGTATGCACCCTACAGAAATGAAAATGTGTTCACCCAAACACTTGTACATCGATGTTTGTAGCAACCTTTTGGCTAGCAGCCAGAGCGGAGACATCTCAGATGTCCATCAACTGCTAAACGGATAAACACGATGCAGTGATACTCACTACGGAGTATTATTCTGCATGATAAGGAAACTGACACGTGGGGCAATACAGATGCTCAGTGAAAGCGGCCAGTCGGGAAGCACAGGATAAGACTCCATTTCAATGAAGAGTTCAGAAGAGACCAATGCAAAGAACAGAAAGTGAACTGGTGACTGCCTAGAGCTGGAGACGCTAGGGGACAGACGGGGTGCACAGCTAAAGGACATGGGAGCTTCTTCGTGTGGTAATGGAAGTGCTTTAAAGTTGATGGTGATGGATATACAACTCTGAACACACCAAAAGCCACTGAGTATCACATATTCAGTGAATGAACTGCACGCACATGAATGAGCATCTCCACCGCGCAGTCAAAAGCAACCATGGGGGCTGGAGTGGTGGCGTGGTGGTTCAGCAGTTACAGCATGAGGACGCAGGTTCGGACCCCAGCACCACACACTCTACAGTGTTGGGGCAACAAAAGCAACATGAAAAGTTAAATAAAACTGATTCTCTCTTTCTCTCCCACTTTTCTTCTTTAAAAAAACAAGAACAAAAAAACCAACCACAGCACCTAGAGACAAGCTTGGGCCACTCGTCACCCTGCTCCCCATTCTCTGCTCACAGCCTGAATGCCAGAGAAAACTCTCACTCATCTTTCACAGATCACCTCCCGATAGAAGCGTTCTCTACCATTTTCAGAAAGGAGGCGGCACGGCTGCCCATGTGCCCATTTGGGCTTGTGGCCCATCCTGGCAATAATTCAGCTAATGGTCCCTCATGGTCTACACCAACTCTAAATTACCGCAAGCTCAGAGATGCAAGAGAATATGCTCGTTCTATTGATGAATGAAGAAGGCAGGGAGGTATGCTAAGGAGTAAACTTCAAATCCAAGCTAGGAGCTTGGAGTGTTTCCTAGAGAAACACTCTCTCTAGGAAGTGTCAAGCCCCGAGAATCTGCTTCCTCCAGGGGGTCTTGTTCCAAGGAGGATAGCAACCTTGGATTCTATGGGATATTGTGCACCGATTTTTAACAGCTGTACTTACTAAAATATCATGGAAAATAATCTCATGTAAACTATGTCATGAAAACTTATGCACTTATATAATCATAGAAACGTACACAAAAAATGAAACTATATGCATTAAAAACAGACTAGAAGGAAATGTACCCAAATGTCAGCAGCTGTATATAGATGACGGAACTTGGCTTCTAGAAATCAGGCCTTCCTAGATTCTAGATGCTCCTGGGCATCAGTCTGGACCCAAAAGGACCAACCTTTTCCCTCCGAGCCTGACCCCTACCATCTGGAGATTTTTACAGGTTTCGAGAGACAATGCTCTCTGCCATCTGACTGGCTGATCTGGAAGGGCAGACTCCTCAGAGAGCTGGCTTACACCCAAGGGTCTTTTTCATCCAGTTACACAACAGAGACCCGTGCTGGGGCCTAGAGAGCTGATCTTCTAACATAGGCCTTAAAAGAGACAATTTCCATAGTTCAGAGATTAGATAATAAAGGCCAGAAGTAGACTGTTAATCATGGAGAAACAGAGATGTGAACGCAAAGGAAGTAATTCTTAAATAAAAAGAACAAAGTAACCGACTAGAAACGGGAGCTGAGAGGGAGACTAGGTCAAGTGTTCCCATCAAGAAAGCTTGGGCAAACTGTGAGGCTGGGAGCAAATGAAAGCCCCAGGAGCAGGTTAGAAGATGCGGCTTCGCCATCAGCCATGGGTGCACCAAGACTGCCCTGTGAGCAGCTGTAGATGCATGAGAAGGAAGGTCAGTGCCCATGTCACCACAGATGACAAACAGCAGGCACCAGGGTGGCAAGGGCTTCTGCACACCAGGGCCGAAAACCTCAAGAAGGTGGGAACAGGTCACACAGGCAGAATGGGTGGGCAGGACTTCAAAAGAAGAGTGCTTGCCTGGTTGAATCACCGGAACAGAACAATGGACTCAGAGTCACAGAGGCAATTAAAACGCTCCGTTTCCTACACATTTCAGTGTTGACTCGGTCATAAATTAGAAGGAAAGAGCCACATTTGCATAGCATTTGATCCTTTGCAAACCATTTTCAAATATATTATCTCATCTGAGCACCCCAGCAGCCCCATGAGGTCAGCATTTCTAATCCCCATCACATGGATGAGGAAACAGGGACAAAAAGAGGTGTTGTGACTTGCAAGTAAATGTCGTAAACTGGAAGCCAGCAAGCCAGGAGGGAATTCCGCTCTACAGGCTGAACTGAGGCCTGTGAACGCCGCTTCCCACCCAAGGTCAAGGACGGTGAAGCGAGCTGTCTGTACAGGTTACCTTGTCCAAGTACAAGTTACTTCCTTCACAACACCCAACACACCAGGGCATGCGTGTTTTTCAGTGGATGACAGTCATCTACTTTTCTCTAGGCAAAGAATTTTAAATTAGTATGCTACAACTGACCTCTTGCTACTCTTCAGGAAAAGGCGCAGTGAAGAGATGAAGGAGCCAGCAGTTTCCTAACTGATCAAGAATAGAGCAACCAACAGGCTCCTGGAGTTCCTCGCCTTCATAGTCCTCTCCCACACCAACTCAGCAAAGTCACCAGGACAGGCTGCGGCAGTGGCCTCAGGAAGGAGATCAGAGTCCCAGGGAGACGAGAGTCAAAGCACACAAAGGAGCAAGGCAGCCATGAGGCATCAAAGCCCATGACATAGGCAGGGTGAGGGTGGCCACAAGAGGAAGCACAACGTACGAGATGTCGGTGTCGTAGGCCAAGAGTGTCCACCAGTGCAGGCTGCCTGGCCCAGGGTCTGAGAGCCAAAAGTGGTCGGATGGGCGCCTGCAGGGGCAGCCAGCATGGGTGTCAGGGCCAGAGAGCAATGAAATGGACATCTGCATGAAGGGCAGTCTGGGGGCTCAGAGCCAAAGGATGGAGGGAAAGAATGCTACCTGGGCAGGAGGCCACAGTTGCCAGTGTCCGCTGTGACCACATGAAAGGGTTGAAGGCGTGCCCCTGAGTAGAGCGGTCCTGGGCTTCAAGGGAACCCCCATTGCAACCCAGGAAGGTGAGGAGCACACCCTCCAGAAGGCACCTCCTGTGGACCAAGGCACCAAAGAGGGGTGAAAGCTGGATAGGAGCAGGAAACCGACATAGCCTCAAAGAACGTTCTCACAGAACACGTTCTACCAAGGGGGAAAAGCAAGCAACCACCACCTTAACCAGCAGTCCAACAAGAGAAGCAGCCAAAGACAGGCACCCTTCGACAGGAAGCACCTAGAGCAAGGTGCTGTCACCTCTGAAGACACTCCCATCCACCATGGTCAAGGGAGCCAGCTCCCGAGGACACTCCTGCAAGCCCCCTTCCAGGGAGACAGTGTCACCTCTGAAGACACTCCCATCCACCATGGTCAAGGGAGCCAGCTCCCGAGGACACTCCTGCAAGCCCCCTTCCAGGGACAACCAAACAGTGGACCCAAACACATCACAAATGGCAAAGGCATCAAGGAAAGAGACCAGTCCAGATTAAAGGGACCTCAGAGACACTACTTAACACAAAAATGTGACTTCAAAATGGAACCTTTTGCTATAAAAAGACATGATAAGACATACACATATGAGATTTCTAGATGCAGGTAAAGCTACCACCTAAATGTCAGATCCCTATTCCTGACGGGTAGATGCAGGTGACACTACCACCTAAATGTCAGATCCCTATTCCTGACGGGTAGATGCAGGTGACACTACCACCTAAATGTCAGATCCCTATTCCTGACGGGTAGATGCAGGTAATACCACCACCTAAATGTTAATTCCCTTTTCTTGATGGCTCTGGGATGGTTTTGGAGGAGGGTGATTTTATAGGAAATATACAGTGAAGTATCTGGGGAAGACACAGCACTGAGTAGACAGCTTAATATTAAATGCCTCAGGGAAAAAGCAGGGCTTTGAATTGTTCCTGGAATTTTCTGTAAATATTGTTCTTCTTAAGTTTTATTTGTGAAACAAAGAGGAGATTAGAGGGGCAGGCTGCTCTGCAAATACAATAATCTATAGTTGGTGACAACAAAGAAAAAGGAAGGAAGGCACCAGAGAACCTGGCTCTCTACCGCATGGAAGTATTTTCTATGGTATTAAAGTAAGGATTGGTGTGATGGGGATAATGCCAGAACCAGAAAACACTGACAGAGCTCAAACAAGTTCATATTACAGGATCATTTTAAAGGCCAAAGAGAAAAAGGAGTATCACATGCAATTATGTCCGTAGATTTCTTCCCACATAGGGAAATGCATCCACCTGATTCAGAGCCAGGTAATGACTGTGGTGTCCTAAGTGCTGTCTGGGACATTCAGATTTTCTCATTTTGCTATTCATCTATCACACTATTTCTAACTAAAAAAGAATCCTCCAGTCTCCCTTCCTCGTTACAATATCTGTAAAGTTTCCAATACCCGTTCATGATTAAAAAAAAAAAAAACTCATAAAACTGAAAAAAGACAAGATTTATTTCAAACACGTAAAAAGTATCTAGCAAAACCCTATAGCTAACATCTAATGTAATGGTTAAAAGATTGAATTTTCTCCCAAGATAAAGACTGCGGCAAGGATGTCCAATCTCACCATCCACATCCAACACCGCCAGCAAGAGGAGGAAAAAAAGCATACACATCACAAAAGAAAGGGGAAAACAGTTTCCATTTAGAGACAGCATGATTTCCCATGCAGGAAATCACAAATTTACAAAAACACTCCTAGAACTGCAAGTGAGACTGTAAGAACACAAAATACGAAAATAACAATTGTTTTATATACTCTAATAACTGAAAGTGAAAAAAGCAATATCCCTTGTAATTAAGGTTCTTCAAAGAAAATGAAGCATGCATGTATGTGTCTACCAAAATGTGCCCAGTATTTACATGCTAAAAAGTACAGTTTTTGGAAAGAAATTATTTTGTTATTGTTTCACCATGTTCATGGACTAGAAGGATCAATAAAGAAACAAGGATGCCCTTTTCCCTAAATTGAACTCTAAATTCAAAACAATTCTTATCAAAATAGGTTACTCATAGACTCCTTTAAAAAAAAAAAAAAAAAAAAAAGAGAGAGAAAGGAAAAAGCGATGTGACTGTTAGAGACCCCCCAGCAGATCAATCAGGGAGTTTAATCCACAGCCAGGACAGAAGGCTTTCAATATTCACTTCCTGGTGGGCTGGGGGACCAGCGGCTATTTCCAGTTTCTAATTCTCCTCTTTTCTAAGGGGGTTTATGACAGTTCCCCTTCCTTTGCGTGCTGGTGTTTGCTGGTATTCTGGCAGCAAGCACGCATTTTTTCTCAGCTTTTGGCCACTTGAGGACAAGCTAAGACAGAAAACTACACATCAAACTAAAAAGCAGCTCTGAACTCTGAGGTAGAGGCACTGGTGGGTAAGAACACGCATCCCTGCCCTCGGAGAGGGGGCTGACCGCCCTGTAACACACGTTCACGAGGAAGAGGATGGACCTGGAATCCCGTGAGATTTTGCAGATGCTGGTCAGCAAGCCCAGTGCCCACGCCAGACTCCGCCGCCATGCCCATGTGCCCCAGGCTGGAAAGCTCGTGCACACTCTCAGCACTGTCTGAAACAGGGGAGCTCCACTGGGCTGCAGGCTCCTAGCAAGACCTCTGGCTCCTTGGGAAATAAAGAGGGGCAGATCAATCCACACCCCTTTGTGGTGCCTCCAACAGAAAGGTGACCCCTAGAGCAGAAGCAGGCGTCCTGCGACCTCGGACAAAAGGCAAGGGAGTAACACAACAGCCCTGAGGTTGCCTGGCAGCTAAGTCACTGCACATCCACCCCCAGAGCTGTCCCTAGGTAGGAATAAGCCCTCACCAGCTCAGGCTACCATTAACTAGGTTCTGGTACATACAGTTAAAATCATCCCCATGCCGTGTACCATCACAAAGCCATTGATGGTTTAATACTGCACTAACAACGAGTATTTCCAGTGCCTTTTACTCCGCCCTCATAACTGCTCCGTTTACGACATAGTATGCCCTCGTACGTTCGCAGTGCTCCACACTTAGCCTATCTGGACCTCACTTCCCTTCTCTCATTCCACATGCATGCGGAGGGCCTACTGTGTGTCAGGTCCTCTTCTAGGTGCTGAGAAGGACCCTGCTTCCATGCAGGAAGATTATTTGCAAAATGGGACAGATGGGAGATCATCCTTCCTGATTCTGCCGTTTACGAGGCACTGAAAACAGGCATCAGGAAGCAAACGAGTAAAGGAAGGGGCTTCTGTTAAAACCAACTCAGCAAGCCCGGGAGGACAAAAAGAAGGAATGAAAATGAAGTTAGAAATAAAATATCTACAAAACACAAGAAATAGGAAAATGCGCACAGACACACTCACCTCTGCAAGTCTTCATACCAACCATCCAAAGTAACTACAGCAAAGAAACCGAAGGACCCGGGTCGGACTGTAACAGCTGGGCAGGAAGCCCAGCTACCGAGAACTTGCACGCAGCGCTGCAGTTTCAGGTCTAAGAAAAGCTGATATCCAGACACTGCCCAAAGGCGTGCATTAGTCTCCCAATCTTAAAGAATCTGACTCAATTTTTTATATAGTTGTCTACATTGTAAGATATTTTACAATTTTTACAACAAAATCTGTTACGTTGAGCTCTAGCCAGAAGCAGTCCACTGATTGTGAAAGCTTAACTATTACCTAACTCCGTAGGGAAAAAAAGATCTGAATACTACAAATCACTCAGGAGGGCTAAGATACGCAGAACACACTGCAGCCAAAAGACGAAGTGCTTCCGAAGCCGCGCCTCGTAGCCATGTGTTGACTCTGTACGCCATCCATACAGCTGGGATCATCAGAAGGCCCCAGTGCTCAAGGACTTATCATGAGTCACATGAGATCATGTAAACTTTTCAATTAATTTAGTGAACTCCACAATATTTCCCTGGTGAGAAAGGCACTAGACTAACACTACTGAAATTCTATCTCAACTCTTTTACCTTTTGCAGAAAAGGTAAAAACTATTCACTCTTCCTGCTTGAACATTTTAACATACTTCACCAATTAGTTTTTCCCTAGTTGCTTTTTATTTGATAGATAAGAGAATGCACATAAATAAGGAGAGCTGTATAACATATCCTAAAGCAGTCTGCTGAGGTGGGACACAACATGCACGTTAGGAAGACAGACACCAGACTCCTCTAAGGGTTACTTTACAAAAAGCCACACCTTCTCCAGGAGAACCGGCGTCATTTCCTGGACACTTTCTGTAATATCTTTATCCAGAATGCTTCCGAGTTTTATCTTATGGCAACTAGAGCATAGGCAAGTATGTCCTTTTTAAACGAGGTGTGCAAGGTATTCCTGGAAGTCATCCTATTACTCAGAACACAGATGAAGAGAATATGTTATAAGTCATAATCCACGGTGGTCTCTGCTAAAATGTACAAAAACATTACAGATACAATCTTGCTAGAGCCAATCAGCATGACAAAAGGCTGCTTCCCTTTCATAGCCCAACCAAAACATGTTGTTATGAACATAATAAACTCAGGCTTCTGCATTCTCTGTAGAAATTCAGTGCAGTGCAGAACCCAGGAGTTTATGTATGAAACTTCAGTACTGAGCAATCTTACCATAATTTGAAATTCTTAAGTGTTCACAACTCAGTTTTCCCCACTATTCCCTTCATCTGAAGAAATAGGTGGTTTTCCATTAATTCCAGCCCTCAGATCTAATCCATAAGACTTCAGCCAGGTTTCACGCAAGTTTTGCAGGCACAGGGTGGTGGGTTTTTAAGAAGGCACTAAGGTGAGAGAAGCAGGGACCTAATCACCAAGACAGGACTTTGATGCTGTATGTACAGGATGGACCCGAGTCAGAGGGTCACAGGAAACACCTTCAGGAGGGAAGAAAATATCAGCAAATTTCAAAAAACTTACAAAGGAGAAAACTATAACATGATGAGTGTCGAAGAAAGAATGGACAGATGAAAGAATAAAACTGACTCTCTTATAAAAAAAAAAAAATGGTGAGTGTCCTTCACTGGCTGGTGATAGGAACAGTGCGACCAAGGGTGTGGACAGTGGTGGCAGTTTCCAGGGCCTCGATTCTTTCTTACTGGATCTTTTTAGTCACACATAACTATACAAGCAAGGAATATCATTTATTCTAATTCAGTGCCCAGTACTTCCCCTCCCCGTTCCCCTTTCCTTCCCTCTGCTCTCCTGATCTTTCTGGTATGAACATTTTTATTAGTCTCAGGATGTACATGATGATGAGATTCATGTATGTATATAGGAAAGTCAGGACAGAGTCATTCCCCATCTTGCCTTATCCCACCCCTTCCATTCCCTTCACTCCCCTTTGTCTACATCACTGATCTTTTTTTTTTTTAATCTCCCCCTTATTTTGAATTAGGTTTCACATATCAAAGAAAACATTTGACCTTTGGGGGCTGGCTCATTTCACATAGCATCATAGTTTCCTGCTCCATCCATTTATCAGCAAATATCATCAAGTCATTCTTCTTTGTGGCTTAGTAATACTCCATTGTGTGTATACACCACATTTTCTTTATCCTTTCATCTGTTGAAGGACTCAGACTGGCTCCATAGCTTGGCTATTGTGAACTGTGTTGCTGTAAACACTGATGGGGCTGCACCACTGTAGTATGCCAATTTTAAATCCTTCAGATATATACTGAGGAGCAGGACAGTTGGATCTTATGTTGGTTCCATTCCTATTTTTTTGAGGAATCTCGTTCTGCTTTCCAGAGCAGTTGCACTAATCTGCAGTCCCATCAGCAATGTACGAGTGTACCTTCCTCCCCATAACCTCGCCAACATTTATGTCATTCTAACTGAAGATGAAATCTCAGTACATTTTAATTTGCATTTCTCTATTGCTAAAAGATGAACATTTTCCATGTGTTTCTTGATCATCTATATTTCTTCTTTTAAGAAGTGTCTGCTTAGTTCCTCTGTCCACGTATTAAACTGGGTTGTTTTCTGGAACATTTTTTTGCGTTCTTTGTCCTGTACACTAATGCCCTGAGGAGGGGATGGCCAATGCCTTCTGCGGGGACCTCAGTTCTGACACTCCTCCTCCATTGAAGCTAAAGCCCCTTCTCAGTCTCTTGTCTTCAGGGTCCCTCCAGTCTACCAAATGTCTCCTTAGAAACTGTGAAGCCAAATCGTTTGAATTAGGTATCAAGCAAACAACTCCAAAACAGCCGTATGCCAGCAAAATCGATGTTCACAGCAGCTCGATTTACAACAGCTGAATTATCAAACCAACCCAGATGCCCCTCACTGGATGAATGGATCCAAAAACTGTGGTACATATATACCATGGAGTTCTACTCAGCTATTAGAAACAAGGATATTGCAGCAGCCTTTGAAGGTAAATGGATGACATTGGGAAAAAATCATGCTGAGCAAAGTCAGCATAACCCTGAAAGTCAAGGGTCGAATGTCTTCACTCATCTGTGGAGGCTGGAGCTAGACCCTGGCCAGGTGAAAGGTGGAGAACTCACATGTATTAAACCCAGCAAAGGTGTAGTGACACACAACCTAGGGCATTCATACAGATATATTGGGAAGGAGGGAGGACAGGGCAGGGGGGAGGGGTAAGAGTAGGAGATTAGGATGGGCTCTAGGAGGCAAATCTAATTTTCAGAATATACGCATATCATAGTTTCTTTGGAAGCATTTTTTCCTGTACAACTATTAAATTTCTTAATAAAAAAACAGCCATATGTCAAAAGTTCTCCAGTCTTTCAAAGAAAATATGTGAATACAGCTATATTCCTACAACATCAACACAACCCTACTTACTTCTAGTACACACATATATTTCCTTGCTCGGCCACTGAACGTGTTCCTTGGACAGAAACTCACTTAACACTTAAAACAGTTCTACAAGGCTGAAACACGATAATCCCCAGTCTACAGATGAGGAGCCTGAGCTTACATAACTTGCCAAGGTCACAGACACCAGAAGGTAGATCGTGCACTTGAATTCAGGGGTCTGGCTCCGGACTGCATTCCTGTTCACCACTGTTGTGGATCCACTCAAAACTCACAATGAAATGAATGAGTCCCAGAATAGGGGCTGTCGCACGGTGTGCTGTTCTTCACCTCACACACCACAGATTAGGAAGCAACAATTTTTCCCCCATTAACCTCCTAACCCCCACACGGATCCACTTTAAAAACAGACTGCAAGCACCTTGCACCATCCATTTTTAAAACTGCTGCATCCCTTCTGTAAACTAGAGTAACAAAATTTTAACAAGATTTGAACATTGCTAACATTTCATACACTGAGTTAAAAGCTACAAAGTAAGTCTGGGCTGCCACGTCATATCACGGTCATCTCCTGGTCACTAAATCACAAATGGATCAGTACATAAACCTATCAGTTTGCTTTCTTTGGTTATAAAATTAGCTTAAGACTTTTCAAAAATTGTTGTTCTCAAATAAGGATATATGCTTCACTCAAACTTCAAACTCTTTTTCTTCTATTACTAAAAAATGAATGGGCTTTAACAACCAAATTTGACTGGAATAATCCCTTTAAAGAGAAGATACACTTGCTTTACCAAGGAAATACAAAGATTTAAACTGCATTATCTTTACCATCAAAACACCCTTAATATATATTTTTCTTCTCCCACTAAATCCATACAAAAATATCATTAGTCACCCTGAATATGCTGAGCACAAAAGCATTTTAATGGAAAAAGGCTGGCAAAGACAAGTAAAAGTTTTCCTTCTTCCTTGAGATTATTAGTCTAAAAAAATGTTCTAATGCAAATAACCAATTACGCTCCTTCATTCATAAAACCAGCTGTACTAGACAACAGCGAAGACATCACAGAAGATTGTACTCAAATGAAATAAGAAAATTGAGGGAGGCAGTTAGATAGAGTAGAGAGAGCTTCGAGGGGAAAAGACAAGTGTTCATCGACACGAAAACTGGCAGAGTAATGCAGAATCACTAAACCAATCATTCTCAAAATCAAATGAACCAAACAGAAGAAAACGGGTGGGCAGGGGTGGGGTGGATAGGACACAGAAGGGGCTCTCAGCTCTACCAACTTCAGAAGCACACGTGTGGAAGACGAGCAAACAGACCACACCCTTCAGTGAGGAGGTGTAAGACTAGCAGACTAGGAAAGTCATAGAAGAGTAGAAGTCGTTCAGGGGTAGAGAAACCCTTACAACACAACTGAGAACACAAATCCAGCCAGATCTGGAACCAAGACCGAATAGGGGAAGGACATATTATAGGTTAGGAGAAAACCCACAAGTTTTAAAAGATTTACAAAAACCAAGTAGCAGCAGTAGTTGTAATGAATTTGAACCGCAGACATCAGTAAGAAACGGTGTTCAACTTCATATACAGAAACATTTACACACACACACACACACACACATATTCCCTTGCTCTGCCATTGAGTCTAAAAGAAAGGACCCTCAGTTACAAGTACACCCAGCACCCACATCCTGGTTTCTAATACCATTCTCCAACAACATACAAAAACCAAAACCCAGGACTTCTTGGAGAAATGGTTATTTCTACGACTGAGGCAAGAAACACACAAGACAAGTTAAGAGTCTGGACCAGAACAGAAACAAAACCAAAAATGGATAGGGGGTACGTCAGAGGAACACAGGAGCAACTGAAAGATCTCACAATGGCCGAAGCTAGAACCATGTAAGTACTAAAGATGTGCTGGATTATGACCCGAAGTGCAAACTAAATGCCTATGCCTCTAGCATGGTATAACAACAAGACAGAATAAATTAATAAGTGCAGAAGTGACAGTCCTCTATGCAGAAGAATGCCATGTAAATTATGCAAGTACTCACCACTCCAAAGGAAGAAGAACGGAGCTCCCCACCCATTAGAGCCTGCCTTCCAAAAAGCAGAGTCTGGAAAGCGGGAGGTGACTTTACACTTGAGAAACAGGATGTGCACTTCCTCCACCAGCTCTCAGGTCAACATCAGAAGTTACAAGTCATGCTGATGGCAAATGCCATGATGAGATGAGATGGAAGTGGCACCTTGCTTATGCAGCCTTCCTCCAAATGACCCATAAACCAAGTGCAATCCTAGGAGATCGCAGACAAGTTCCAACAGAGGGACATCCCACAACATAAAACCAGCGCTTCTTAAAAATGTCAAGGCAATCACTGTCACAGAGAGAGAGGCCTAAGGAGATGGGACAAGGGGATGTTATGTGGCCTCCTACAACCAAAGAGGGTCATTAGGTAGAAGCAGGAAATTCAAATAAACCACCACCTTTCTCCAAGTCTACAACTGTTGGAAAGACTGCAGTTGTTAATAGAAAAAGCTCGGCTTTAAAATCTAAAGTTCTGGGCTGGAGCAGTGGCTCAGCGGTTGCGACACTCGCCCAGCACGCACAAGGACATGGGTTAGAACCCCAGCACCACATCTACAATGAAGTGTAGGAGCAATGAAAGCCACATGAAAAATTAAACTTGATTCTCTTTCTCTCTGTCCTATTCTCTTTAAAAAACAAATTAAAAAAATAAATAAAATTTAAAGTCCCTTCTCATTACCGACACAGTAAATAATGCACCAGTTCTCTCAACTTTTCACAAACCAGCAGACACCATCAAACGCGGGAAAGGAAGAGCAAAGTACTGAAAAGCGCAGCTCCCAGTCCTCATGCATCACATCCTCCATGTGAGGCGCTTGTCCCGACACTTAACCTCCGGAGCCTCTGCTTTCTCTTCTATCTTCCGGGACTAACGTTTACTCTGTGGATTTGTCGTGAAGATTAAAGATGACAGCTGCTGTTACCACAGACCCAGCACACTCAGAAATTTAACAAATGGCACAAATATTTAGATTATTCAAAATTCTTTAAGAATCTAGAAAAATAATTATATTCAATAATTCAAAATTCAGGAGTTCTAACAGGATGCCACATTTCTGCAAACAGCACCTTTTTGCATTTTTTTTTAATTCAGGCGTTGGGTTATTGTACAATCATAAATGACAAACTACCTCGTCCAACTATTCCACACTTTCCCTCCCTAAAGATTGGGGGGTTTCCCTTTTTCTCCTCCCCACATACAAGTTAGGATTTGGGATTCACGCAAAATAAGATTTTGATCCTAAACTTTGTTTCATCCATTAACCAACACATGTGAATACAGGGCTACAAACGTACCAGGGGAAACTGAGGAATTCTGTCTAAAGATGGAAAACACTGAGCTCATTTGCACAGATGATTTGCCTATATTGAATGAAAGCGAGTAAAGACAGTTCCCTGAGTCTCTTCAAGGCAGGAAGAGAAGTGTGAAGAGCTTTAAGCACTCATTTTTTTTCGTTTTGATTTTTGTGGTACTGGGACAGAACTCGGGGCACCCCACATAAGGGCCTGCTGTAGCTGGGCATCATGGTGCACGCCTGTACTCCCAGCTGCTCCGGAGGCTGAGGCAGGAGGATCACAGATTCAGGGCCAGCCCCAGCCACTCAGTGAGGCCCTGAGGAACTCAGTGAGACCCTGTCACAAAATATGATATATCAAGGGCCAGGGATGTGGCTCAGTGGTTAAGTGCCCATGGGTTTCATCCCTTGTACCAAAAAAACAAACAAAACACTGTGCTGTGACCCAAGTGAGTTGAACACATACAGAAATAAGAGGGATATTTCAAAGCTGAAGTAAAATATCTTAATTCAAGAGACTAGACAGTAGAAACAATAAGACTGACATACAAGCGCCTCCTCCGATTTCTTCTGAGACGTACAGTTCTAGACCTTACCGGTCACATGTCAAGGGAACTCACTGGACTAGAAGACTGCAACAAGGCATAGACACGGAAACAGACTGTTCTCTTTAAGAGAACACTTCCAAATCAGCTTGTTCAAACAAGAATTCTCACATTTGACATACAAATTATGCAAGTGATAACTGAAATCTATATTCTTTTTATAATGCTGCAAGCTACTTGGTAAATACCTCATGAATGCCAGGGCCACCTGAGGACACTGACGGGCAACAGGCGTGCCCAGGGTGCTTTGTGCAGCCTGTACACACTGTGGAATGATGAATTCAGCTGACCGTACTGGGCACCACCTAAGTTTTCATTCGTGGTGAGGATGTTTTTACATCGATTCTCTTTGCATTTTCCAAGAATGTAATATACGGTTAACTACAATCACCATGTTATACAACACATCTCCCATACTCCTGCGAGCTGAATCCTCAAGAGTTCCGCAGACTCGAAGAACGTGAACCTCGGCTGGAGTCTGAAGCTGCATTTGAAGCCCATCCTAAGGATCCATCTCCATTATCAATATCAAGCACTACGAGGGTGAATAAATTTTAAGTATATTAAATTAAAAAGAAACACACTATATCTGCGGAATCTAATTTAAAAATGTAATCTTTACTGAAATTTATAACAACATAAAAATTGGTACCCATCAGTATCATGGAAGGACAGGGAGTGTTGTATCAGATGAAGCCGATGAATAGTCCGGTGGTGCGATTCCAGACGCAATTACAACACATGCCCTGACACCCACATTCTCGCCACGTCATAACATCTGACTAAAATGTCAATTTCCAGCACTGAGCCACCCACTCACTTCGAGGAGGAGTCTTAGGCACACCTGAATTGCTTCCATGTTACCGCCCAGCTCCATCCACACCGTGCTGCTCAGTCTCGGCCACAAGGCACACTCGCAAGACTCATCATCCAGCCCAAAGCGAAGTCATCCGGCGGCTCTGAGCATGTCCTCGACACCACGACACACAGAGGCAGGCACGGGGTGCCTCGCGGTGACCCAAAGCAGGGCCCGTAAGGGCTAATATCAGAGACACCGAATGTTAGCCCCAAGAGGCCTTTTCCTTTTTCATTTATAATTAAAATATTTAACTTGCCTTTTAAAACGTCCACACTTGTTAGAGCCTACATGAAGAAAAAGCACTCCTCACATGCATGAGGATTACTGACAGACAAGGCATCTAGGGCTGCCCAGTCACATAACGTGACCCTGTTCTCTTCAGACACAGCCGCTAGCAGAAGGACGGTCTCTCTACTGGAGACCTTTTTGCTTCCCTGCCTTCCGCCCCATGCTCGGACTGAAGTCAGTGCTCTACCGCTGAGCTACCACCCAAGCCCCTCCTTTTGAGTCTTTTGAATTTTCTATCAAGGGAATAAATGACCCATATGAAAAATGGTTTTAATAGTCCTAGTTTGACTCAGAATCATGGCAGTACTAGTAAATACCAGTCTGGAGTGAGACATTATTAAACTGAACTAGATAACAATGTGTTAGGCCCAGGTCACAAGGACAGCCTTTGTCACCCAGTACCCACCAATAATAGAGTCAGTCTCCTGGAAAACAACACAATCATTTTAAAACCACCTTTAATCTCTAATTTGCTCTCCAGAGACTACTGAGGTAGCAGGCAGCATCAACTGTCCAACATAGTTAGCAGGGACAGACCACCAAGAAACAATGGGCAATTTGCCTGTGGTTTTTCCTGCACTAGAGTAAGATGATTAGCTTGTCATGAGTGGAAGGAAATTATTCCGGAGCAGACAGCCGTGGACAGAAGCACTTTCTCTGGCCAGAAAGGCAAAAAACCCTAAAGATTTCTTAAGTGGTAAGCAGAAAACAAACTAACAGAGAAAATGTGGAGAACTTTCAGAGAGGCATGAATGAGAAGCCCAGATGCTAATGATGATAAAACAGGTCAACCCACACCTAAAACCAACATACATGAACGGCGCCAAGAATACATGGTCAACCTGGATGGAAACCTGGAACACTCAACGTGGATTTCTTCAGGCCCAGACAATGCACAAAAATTAACTACCATTGAGAAACTCCAGAAAGCAGAGCAAGAAGGCAAAGAGGACGTAAAACTTCAAAGGCAGAGGACCAGTCTACGGAGATGCCATATATAAAAGGAATGCCAGCAATAAAGAACAAGAAAACAAGAGCATGAAAACAAAGAACGGAGTAAGGAAACTCTTCAGAGCTCCAGGAAGCTCTCGACCTACAGAACTTCAGAACCCCACGCAGTAGCTGGAACAGTGGAAATTCCCTTCATGGTGACTAAGGCTGAAGACCAGAAAGAGAAAACACACCTAGAGAGGAAAGAAACCAGACCCAGAGTCATTAACGATAGGAAAGATGCCTCCCCATTCACGGAAAATGACCTTAACAGAGATCTTCAGAGGCACCCCAACCAGGACCAAACACCCGAGGTCACCAGCAGCAGAGGACGGAGCTTCTCCACAGGAATCTTGCAGAGCTGGATTCTAGACTACACAAAGCTGCATCTCATGGCCACCTCTCCCTTGCTTTTGCATTTGTTAGTTATATCTCATCATCTGGTAAGCTTTCCTCACAGAGCAGGGGAGGACGGGAAGGGAAGGCCCGGCCTCTCCGCTGGTCCAATGGGGGAAAAGAGGTCTGGACGAAAAAACATCCTCACCCAAGCGCAAAGGCGTTCCAGGAGCCCAGGTGGAGAAAGCAGCAGAGTGAAGGCACGTATCCCCACTGCCACCACTGTGACTATAAAACCAACCTCACGTGCAAAACTATTGCCCAACACAAAGTTAGTAGAAATGTCTTATAATTGTAAGATTCACTTTATTATAATATTGTCCCGAATCCAGAAAACCTATGAAAAGTCATTCTTGTCAAGATTCTGCCTCCCTATGAAGACCTTCACCACCTCTCAATCTGCCAGCTGTGGTCACAAATGACACACACCAAGAGTTGGACAGCATTAAAGTCATGTTGCACAGATCTTTTTAATAACCTGTGCTATTTACTTATCACAGCACGGTACCCAGCTGGGAGTAGGTAAAGGTGCTGACAGGGTGTCCTGGTGTCCTTTCCTGATGAATTTCCCAGGGCAGCGCAGCTCTGGTCCTCGACTAAGCCAGCGGTGAAGTCCCGACTGCAGCAGCTTCAGACACTCACCCCATGGAGGAAACATAACTGGCTTCCTCGCCACTGGAAGCAGCCACAGCATCAGCAGGAGGTGCCAAGGACAATGACGAGCCCTGCGCCACGCAGAACAGTGTACTCGTCAGGGTGCAGCGCACTGGGCTTCCCTGTTTATTTGTGGATGGAGAAGAACCCCATGCAGCTCCCTAAATTGACAGTACCTGGGAATCAGGAACAAACTAAAAAGTACTAATATGGAGGAACAGATATTCATTTTCAGTTTCCTGAATTTTTAATTTCCAAAACACACACAGGATTTCACTCTATCAATGAGAAACTCTCCATGATGGCCGCAGGCTTCAGACACACACGAGGATACTGCTTAGGAAACACACCGCAAGTCTCTGTTCAGCACTTTACCTGTGCAACTGCGGCATCTTAGCAATTCAGTTCAGAAACACAGCACCCTCAGCTCCCTCTCAGCTGTCTCTATCTCCTAAGATCTCTAAAAACCATTATTTAACATTCTTAAGGCAACGGATATAAATACAAACAGGGTTTGAATGTGCTCAACTCTATTCTTATGAAACCCAGCCAAGAAAATTGGGCAGAGCATCAACCCCAGAATCCCAATCCTGCTTCTCTAGTGTTGATTCTTGCCTCAGGCAGATGGTTTTATCTGGAAAAAGAGTTCTCTGAATCTCCTTATGTTAACTCTCTGATATAAAAATCTGAGCATCTAGGGATCATTTAATGAAAGCACAATTAATTGATACACTACGCATTTAAAAATACACAACAATGTTATTCAGGACCACGGATGACCCTTTCAACAACGTAACTGTGGGCACTGGATTAACTTTAGCCAGCGCAAGAGGGAAAAGGTAAAACCCGAGTTATACTGGTTACTCCGTCCATATTTTTTTAGTCACTGATAACCCATAAACTACTTTCACTTCTTCATATTTTGCTCTTTCACTCCAGGAAAGGAAATCTACAATCCATGTGTGATGAGGCGTGAAGAACACTCGCCCAGGGGTCCAAGTCCCAGGCACGACCCTGGCTTGCTGCCAGTGGCCCCACGTCAACCACGAAACTCTAGAAACTCCAACATCTCCATCTTCCAAATGAAATTAACACCACGTACCTCCTAGGACCTGTCAAGAGGACAGGATGAGATAGTGCACCTGCATCAAGTCAGGCCGAAAGAAGTCGTATCACAAAGAAACGTTAGAAATCTCAATTCCTAAGACTCCCACAGTCAGAACAGACAAACCCTTGGCAGACACAGTTTTGCAATTTTCACCCTGAAATGAAAGATGTGTAAAGCATTTCATGAAAGTTAGTTTTGTTTCCCATTGCGTAGCCAACTTCTCTTCAACGTTTTAGGATCAGCTCTTTCAGAATGCTAAATTTTCCATCAGGCACCAAGATCTCAAATCAATAAATAACAAACACAGAAACACGTCCTTAAGGCAAGGGCCTGGGAATGTTTCGCTTCAAAAGCTTCTCTCCAATTCTGCACTTTTCTCATCCTGCATTCATTTCCGAACAATTCTTTGGTGCTCAGATAAGCTCTACTCCCAGACTTCTCGGTGACCTTCTTGAAATTCTACACATTCAGCTTCCTATGTACACAGCCTGCAAAGCAATCAGGTTGATCTTATCTGCTCGCTCCTTGCCTGGGTTCTACGATTCACAAGGAGGAAATCTGCAGAGACTCAAATCTCCAATAAAAACAAAGTGTCTTGTCAGGATTAAGCAGCGGGTCTACATGACTAAGAACAGGTTCCCATTACACAGCAAGGTTTTCATTTTCTAAGATCCCGATTGCTTTTTTCAGTATGATCTTAGCCCATGCAGGACTGCATTAATATATGGTCTCAGATGTGAAATTAAAAGCTCCTAGCTGAGATAATCAAAAAATAGACAGAACACGGAACGTAATTGTTTTCAAGACCCTCAATATAATGAAATGAAAAAATAACCCCTGAAAGGTGGAAAACAAACGAGGGGGTCCTACACTGCCCCACACGGCCACCGTGACAGCCGCAGACTCAGGGGCAGTTGAACTGGGCAGCCCCCAGGACTGTGCTCGGCAGTGCAGAGTTGGAGGAAACCAAGGTTTGCTGCAGTTTAGAGTGTCCCGGAGATGAGCAGAGTGCTGGGATCAGTGCTGATCCGTGCCCGTGTGTGAGGAAGCCACCCAAAGCTGAGGACAGGTAGACCTCAAAAGAACAAAGCCAACAAAGAGCTGGGGAATGCCTGTCCTCTCCAGCAAGATGGAAAAACATCACGACTCATGTGGCACTGGGCACAGCTCCCAGAAGACTCCTCAGTACCAGGGCATGATCACCCCTTGACTAAGCATGGTCCCAACCATGCTCAAAAGGTTCAAACTCCTTCCAAGTCATTTCACTGACCCAGAACACTGCTCCAGAAGATTTATAAAAACACAGAAAAATCCAGCTTCCAACTAGGAAAAAACTGCAATGATTAGAATTCAATCGAAAATTATCAGGCATGCCCAAAGAAGGAAAATATCATGAGGAAGAGAAAATACTTCAGTAAATCAAAACTGACCCAGAATTAATGCAGATGTTAGAAATAGCAGACAAAAACTTTAGCGTGCTATTTTAACTACATTACTTCTCTTCAAAATTTAAGCATCAACCTAGAAGATATTTAAAGGGAAAAAAACAGACCCAAAATGAAGCTCTAGAAAGGAAACTACCTCAGTTGGTCCGGGTTCTTCACCTGACCTAAACCTTCATTCTCAAGAGATCTGAGTCGTTAATCACCCTGCCCCGTTTTCTATTAGCCTTGAGTACTGGTGATGGAAATACTAAGAGGTGCCCAGAGAATCCCCTGGATTCCAGATATCTCCTCCACTCCCCTTGAAAATCACAGTCACTCCCTCAGTAAACTGGTTCCTTTGACAGTTGGTTCAATGGGATAAAGACCCCACAATGGCCAAGTATCCGCTTCATCTTGCAAATCCATGGAACCACTGATGTGCCCCCTAGCAGAAGCATCCTCCCTTTGAGGACTAAGACCTCCAAACCAGCAGGCATCAGCGTTCCCAGGGCAGACAGCAAAAGTCCCCAGGTAGGAGGGTGGAGGGGAGGCTCAGCGGTTGGAGCACTTACCCAGCATGCGTGGGGACCTGGGTTGGCACCCCAGCACCCCAAGTAGGTTACTCAGCATTGTGGCAGGCGGAGCCGCTCTCTCACCCAGTGCGATGCGTCACGACCTCTGGAGAGAGAATATGTGTAATGGCCCCAATCCAAAGTGCGAACCCCATCGTGTAAAACAGAAGCTCCTCCTTTCGTGGTTTTGCCTCTAGACTGGTCCCATGATGGCTTACTCAGTAAGTCGTTCCACCTTTCCATTAGGCCAGCCCCTTTCAAGTAACGGGGTACATGGCCAGGTCAGGTAATTCCAAGGGCATGAGCCCATAGCTGGCGCTACTTTACTATGATACGAGTTCCTTGACCAGACGCAACACAAGGCAGAATGCTGTGACGGTGGACGACACAGACGTGCTAATGGAAGCATCCTAGGTAGAGAATCAAAACCGGTATCCAGAACATGTGGCTATTCCAGGAGGGACATTTCTTTGCCCTCCCCATGATGGAAGAGGTCCAATACAACCCACCACCAGATGGGTGGACGGTGCTATTGGACAACAGTGTCACATCAGGGACTCAATTTTGGGACCCCCTGGGTGGCAGACTCAGCACTCGGTGATAACATTAGCTCGGGCAACCTTGTTATACACCAATGATAGTCCTTATTGTTGAACCCATGAAGTCTCCAACACCGCCAACATGGCCATCTTTCCATTGGCCCACTGAGCAAGCGCTAAGGTGGCTAGAGAAGCTGACTGACATCCAGAGAGCACATTGAGTTGTTCACTTATTAGTAACGGTCTCCTTTGCAGTAGGTGTCCTGGGGGGGTCGGGGAGGGGGCATTCACACAAGACACAATCTTCACAGTCTGTGGGCACTCAGACTGTGTACCTCTTCCTTGACTTCCTTGTCCCCCATCTTCAGATCCTGTTTGTTCCACGTCTCGCACCATCCAGACAGAACATTAGCAACTACACACTAATCAACGCAGCTTTTGTCTCTGGTCATCCCCTACTTCAAACATAACAGGCAGCAAAACCCACTTGCTCAAAGTCCTGCCCACTGGGAGGACTTTCCTTCGCCATTGTCCTTCTTGGTCAGTCTTGTGGGGCTTCAGTGACAGTGTTTACTTTTCAGCAGGACTGGCTTGCCTGGGCCCATTTGCTCAGGATTCTTTCTTATTCATGCAACTGCTGAAAACATCCCAGGAAGCCAATAGCATGGATTTTTTTTTTTTTAAGAGAGAGGAAGAGAGAAAGAGAATCAATTTTATTTAGTTTTTCATGTGACCTTTGTTGCTGACACTTTGTTGTGTACATGGTGCTGGGGTTCAAACCCACATCCTCGCGCATACCAGGCAAGTGCCTTAGCCATTAAGCCACCAATCCAGCCCCTAATGGCATGGATTTATTGAAAGGAAGAAATATAGCAGAAGTTGGCATCAAAGGAATCTGAGCCACAACCTCAAATAATTTTTACTTCTGGACCTATCCAAGCTCAGTCTCTTATACATCATTTCCATTTGGTAAAAGGCTGCTGCTCACACAACCTATGGCTAAATGGAACACCAGTTCATGATGGGGAACTGGATGGCAGGGTCACTGGGTATCTCAAGACTAGGTGCTCCGTCTCTAGCAAGGCCCACAGAAGATCAGGGGCTGTTTCTCAAAAGAAGAACCATCATTTGCACAAAAGGACATAGCTGGACTGGAGCGGTGGCTCAGTGTACAACATTTGCCTGACATGTGTGAGGACCTGGGTTCAACCCCAGCACCATTACACAACTAATGGTTTTTGTTGGAAAAACAAAAACTAGATGAAAAAAATCTTTATTTAAAAAAAAAAAAAAAAAAGGGCAGGGGACAAAGCTTTGCTCTAAAATTTCTGAAACGTCTCTACTGTGAATCTCCACTGGTGCTTGCCAAAGGCAGATAAGCAGAAAAAGGGGAAGGCAGGAGGAAAGACATCAGCGAACGCAGTAACTGCTCACAAGACCATTCTTCCTTCCAAACTCAGAGGGATAAAGAAGATGCCAGTCTGTAAACACACACTCCTGAGATTTAAACGGTATGGCAGGTCCCAAGCAATCAGGAGACAGCTTATAAGCGAGTTTCTCGTCCTTACATTGAGAAACTGGATGTAACCCTCTTCTTCATATTAGAAAGCATAACATGAATATGGCTAAAAGGAATTATCAGAAGCCAAGATGGGTGAGAATGAAATGCCCAACTGCTCTAAACCCAGGTAATAAGAGAATAGGCCAGTGAGGCTGCTGAACCTATCAGAGGGTGGGCGGGCAAGTCTTCCAATTTTCCATGCAAAAGTGAGTTAGGAACTTATCCCCTTATCCGCCGCTGCCTCTTTAAAGATGGTTTATAAACAAATAACCAATGGGTAGCCCAAAATTCCAAACACCAAATTACAGAAAGCTAATCCCAAGCCTCCCTTCCTAAGGTCTGGCTGAAAGACTTTTTTTTTTCGTTGCTCTGACATTTCATTGTTATATACGTGGTGCTGGGGATCGAACCCGCGTCCTCGGGCGTGCCAGGTAAGCGCCACAACTGCTAAGCCGCCAATCCACCCATGGCAGACCTTTCTGAATGAACCACACCACATGAAGGAGTTCAATGCCCTAGAAGCTGGAGATCTAATTAGCTGCCTTTCAGATTATAATGGAAAAGGAAAATTAAAAATCAGGAAAGAAAAAATATTTCAAAGCTAAACCTCTGGCAGTCACTGGATATCAAAGCTAAGGAGGCCTTCCCCGAGGAACTGATTAGCACAGTGGGAAGGAGGAAAGGCTGTGGGAGGGCGCCAACCTCCACTCCCGTGCTCTGTAGGTATGTATCTAGCAGGCGCGACTGCACACCTTCAACTCACCTTCATGTCTGTAAAAATGGCATTGTAACCCATCTATCTCGTGGGTCTCTTGAGGATCACACATAGGACCCACGAAGCTCCTTGCACAGTGCCTCTTACCGATCCAGTCGCCAACATTACATTAGCTACTATTATTAACCTATCATCACAGCTCTGGTCTTCAGAACTGTGAAATGAACTTCCATTAGGTGTCCTACCTCCTTTCTCAACCATGCCTAACCATCCTGCAACCCATAACAATCACGTGTAACTAACAAACATGGAAGAAGAATGGAGAAGAGAAGGCACTAGGTTAAAAAACAAGCCTGGATTCCAGGCTGCCAGGAGCTCGCTCAGGGACTCGGCCCAAGTCTCCCACTCTCTACGGGCCCTCATTTTCTGAACTATCACTCAAGTTTGAGTTGTCAAGACCTCTTCCGCCTTCACAAGTCTCCAATGAGACGAGCACATATTGGATTTCTAAGTTTTGTGTTATTATTATACCTCTGCTCAGTCCTCTTGGATTTTTAATTACATGATTAGCCCAATGTCAGAGAAGATCTAAGAGTACTGAATCCCCTCTTCTCTAAGGATAAATGTAAATTAATTCTCACACAATTTTTCTTCCTTCCATTCATTAATTTCAAAACTTTAGATCACCACTTACCATTTCTCCCCTCAAGAAAACTTTAGTTAGGGGATGGAGCAGTGGATCAGTGGTTGGAGCACTTGCCTGGCATCCGTGAGGACCCAGGTTCAAGCCCAGCACCACATACACAACTAAGTGTCGGAGATACAAAGGCCAGATGGAAAAATAAGTAAAATTGATTCTTTCTCTCTCACTCTCCTTTAAAAAAAAAAAAAACTAATTAAAACTTAAGCACTATTTCTGAAGTATAAATGTTATTCTCAAACAATTTACCTACAAGAAAAAAAGAATCAAATGGACGCACTGGCACACACCTGTAATCCCAGCAACTCAGGAGGCTGAGGCAGGAGCATCGCAGGTTCAAGGTCAGCCTGGGCAAGAAGGCAAGACCCTGTCTCAGAATTTTAAAAATTAAAGAACTGGGGGTGTAGCTCAGTGGTAGATCACCCCTGGGATCAATCGCCAGCACCAAAACAACCCAATCATTATGATCTTTATTAGATGGCCCCCAAGTAGTGCTACTGCCGAGATCAATAGCATTCGATCAACCTACATTAACTCAGAATTAAACAAGTTGATACCATTCGCATTTAATTATATATTTCTGCCCTTTCTCAGCGGTACTGAGGCTTCTATAACCATGTACAAGGCATTCATCAATAACATTGATGTGTGGGCCTCATGGAGAGTGGGACAGGAGGAAAACTCAAGATTCCCCAGTGCCACCTTAGGGAACCACCATCGCCCTCAGGGATCTGGGATCAAGCTGACCAAAAGCACGACTGTTTATCATTCCACCACAATTTAGGAATGAGAACACGCTAGATTGTGCCTCACTTTACACACTACCCCTCCTAATCTAATGTTGTACAGAAAGCAATATTTACAAATCTAGAGCTTTAAATAAACTAAAAGTATTTGCTAGCCAGAAATAAAGAATGTATAAAGACATTATTATCATACTTACACCCACTTAATAATTCCCTAATCAGGTTTTTTCCCCATCAACTTCAGATTAGTTCAAGGCAACCAAAACCTTTTAAGAAACTAAATATCAGATCTTGTATATTACTATCTTATATATTAATTACCATCTTACTTAAAATTTCAAAAAGTAAACCACTCATACGATAAAAGGAGATAACTTTTAGGAACTATTTTGGACCGATGCATTCGTCCTGAGCTCCTACGAACAACAACGGCTTCAGGGAAATGTACAGAATCAAACTGCTCCAGTACCAGCCCTCTTCAATGGCCTGCTACCCGTGTGCGTGCAATAGGTTTGCTCACAGATAGAGAGAGGTAAAATGCAAGACGCCTCTGCACCCGACAGCCAGAAAAGGAGACGCACCTCTACTCGTTGCCCCAGTGAACGGTCAAACACGTGTGTATTCACATGAAGTTTAAGAATCTCCACATCCACACAAACACCACCACAAAAAGGACCAAATGATGGGAAGTCATCCACTAATGTCAGAAATAAAAACTTTGATACAGTGAGAGCCAACATGAAGTACACACAACAACTAGCGTCATTTCTTTCAAAATGAGAAAACAAACCACAGACCATGGGCCACTCTAAAAGGATCAAACTACCAAGAGTGAGATTCCTGCAGATAGGGTTTGACACAGCACAGCTGCTGAACTTGAAACATGCCATCCACCACTTCCAGCAGGAAAAGATAAACTGTCAGGCATGCTGCCGACACCTGACAGGACACTTCAGCTAATTTCCAGAAAGGATGATCAGTAAGCCAGATGTGCTTAGATTAGCTCTCCGTTGCGACAGTCAATCTCAGTCACACATGCTACACGAGGACTTAATGTTTGCTCACCATGCTTTCAGCTATCAAGACCAATTTTATGCAAATTTTCATCAACTGTAAGTGGAGTTGGGTTAATAATCACAGGTCTAGATTCCATATGCAAATTTGATTTGAATACCTAAGACACAGTTATCCTGAGAAGCTGGCCTGGCAGAGCCCTTTTTATTTGGTACACAATGTAATCTTTCAAGCCCACAGCACTTGAACTCTTAACAATATATGAAGCTAAATATCCTAAGTCATTATGCAAATTTTACAAAACTGTTTTGAGAAACCCAAATAAAGAATACAGGTGGTAGTATTTGAATAAAGCACCCAGTGTTTGCATGAGTAAGTTTGCATAGGATGGGTCAAACAGACTCAGCTCCAGGAAGGGCAGGTCTTCTCCAGAACTTTCCAATCTGGAGAGGAAGCAAACATCCACATTCAACCTGAAAATATTAGGGACGAGTAGGGGAAGATATGCAACTGAACACATTTATTTCAAGTATAAAATGCTGCAAGCTTATGCTAAGTTACTGTCTTACATTTGTTGTCTTTACCCTAACATCGCTGGACTTCTGCTTTTAAAATGTGAAAAGAGGGAGTAAATTAAACTGCTTGCACAAGCCAGGATTTGTGTAAAACATGGAAGGCTACACAAGCAAAACAGCAGCTTCAACCTGGAAAGGACACGAAACTGAGCAAACAAATTCACACGAAAATAAGACTTACATTTGTAAACCTTTATGTTTTAATTGATTTTAAACCATGTAATGATATAACTTTAAAATTTAAAAAGTAAAATGGTATGACAATATATCACAGTAGCAGAAAAGACTGATTAACTGAAGTTAAAAATGGAATTTTAACATTCCAACAGATTACAATTTAAGTAAACCAAAGGGCACTGAAGATATTATAATGTTGTAGTATTAAACTCAGTTCTCGTTATATACAAAACCCCCAGAGAACAAAAGTAGAAATGTCAACATTTAAGTTTATAATAAATGTCCTCTTCATCTTCCTGAGGCAGAAATCTTACAGCATGTAGTAAATCTATTTTAATTACCTTCATTCTCACCAGTAAAAATCACTTAAGTATTAAGAGTTTGTTAAATTACCTATTCAATATGTACAATGTGATTCTAGTTTCATGTGTATATTTTAATGAACACAATAGACATTTTTCAGTAGGCCACTTAGGGATTTCAAACATGTCTATGCTCATGACAGGAGGTCACGTCATTAATGACTGGCTTTAGCAAGATGTGTCAGACACAGAGCAAGGCCATACTTAGTGTAAATGCTCAAATGTATTCTCTCTCCAAACAATGGCTGTAACCTATTCTTCAGACATCACTGCATAGTCCTCAAAAATCAATATTAAGCTGAGGTTTCAGTCCTGAAACAATTTTGCCTTCTGGGGAGAAAGAAAATTGGTATGTGACATTAGCAAAAGCAAATTTTGACACAAAACTAGCCCAAGCCCCTGCTTTCCCCAGGTTCCAAATGACTTTCAATCCTTTTTGCAACTACAACCATCGAGAATGAATGCAGCCTCACCTAGCAGTGCTTCTGCCCCGTGGGCCCCCATAGCTCAGAGAGACTCTGCGACACCCAGGCTGCAGTTCCCAGGGCAGCGCAAGAACCTGCACTCAACTGCAGCCCACAGTCACGGCAGACACCGAACGACCAAGGAGGAAGTGGTGGGAGACGAAGGAGAGAAGTCGGCTCAGCACACACAGGCTTTTGACAGCTGTGAGGGAACCTAATGGTCGCCTCAATTCCCCTCAGCCAGCAATCCAGTGATGTTCCAATCATGTCTAAAAACCCTCCACTCCCAGGCCCTGCTTCCAGGAACTTGCCTGGTAACCACTCAGCAGGACACAGATAAGCATTATGGTAGATTAAGGGAAAAAACGTAAAGTGGGGATCAGGCAGGGCTCTCGGGAGAAAGATTATAAAAACTAACTCCAACTACTATTACTAAAATCATAGCACCCTGCTCTGCACACAGTAGGTCATTTACATAGCTAGTTGCTAGTCATCAGACCCACCTTACTAGGCACCACATAATATAATCCCCATCTTACACATGAAAAATTCAGACTCAAAGGACAGTGGGCCAGGGTGGTCACTCAACAGTTAAGGACAAGGACTCAAGCACAGGCCTGCTCATGTCCAAGGATGGGCAGCAACAGAAGGGGCAGCAGCCCAGGTTTACAACTTCTGCCTGGACGATTTCTCCCCAGCACATGAACTTCTAAGTGCTTTGACTACTTTGATTTAAATTAATTTGCAACTTATAGCAGTCACGTGGCGGGGGGGGCTTTTATCCTCATTTGTGGAGAGGACTGGTGGAGGCTCAACAGCTTGCCTGAGATCATTTCATGAAGTAGCCTTGGACTGTGTGTGGCCTGAGCCTACTCAGCTGCAGCCCCTCTCTGATCCCTGAAATCCAGCTGTACCTCTGCAGAGCCTGAAGGACCCATTTCTTAACACTTCACCTCTCCAGGAGGACAACTACCTACAAAGTGATTAGTAGGTTTAGTAGGGTGTTCTCTTCCGGAAATCCAGGAGCACTGCTGTGAATTAGGAGGCCCTCCCCTCCGGAGCTGAGGCAATGACAATTTTCTGATGGAACTGGGAGTACTGTGAGATCCTGGTGGATCCTGGGAAGCATCCAGGGAAGGAAACGTCAGAGAGCATGTGTCAACTACAGAATCAGGCAGAGGAGTACTGATAACGTCCAGGTTTCAACACCATCGGCTTGCGGTAAGCGTAACCGGAGAGAAGAGTCGGGAACCCGCGACCCAAGTAATAAAAGCAACATTAGCGCCCAAGGTACCATAACAAGTGCACCTTAGTGGTTCCGATTAATGCCATCGCCTGAGCCGCTCCCGTCTGCAGTACTGGACTGGGAAGCTGAACCCAAGGCCTCGAGCATGCCAGGCAAGCACCCTACCACGGAGCTATGCCCCTGCTCCCAGCCCAAGCGTTCTTGACCTGTGACTAACAACAAAAGGCCAACAGCTCCTCAGTGTGGCTGTGGACATCCACGGAGACGGAAGACCACCAACATTTTCACACAGCACTGTCTGAAGGAGAAACAACAAGATCACTTCTTTATGTAGTCAAGTTTTTATGTTGCCTGGACCAAGAGCTTTTGATTCATGTAAAACCTCAAAAGAAATTCTAACATTATAAGAGTTCAAAGTTTCATTTCACAAAACAACTTGAGTACATAATCCTAAAAAAGGGATAATGCTAACATAGACTGGAGACAGGCTGATTAATTAACTACAAGGAAAATAACAGGAGTAGATCTATAACAGAAGCCGCAATAACATGTAAAGTATATGAAAATATTTTAACAGGAGGTCTCTACCCCATGCAACTCAGCAGAGGAGACAGAAAACAAAGTTCAATCCAAGTATAATTTGACTAATTTTCCCTCTGAACATTTCAAAGACTGCCAAAGAAACCTAAGCAAAAGAGGGAAATTTTTTCAATAAAAAAATTTACCTCAGAGCCACTGAAAGTAGGAGTGCTAGAGGGAAAAACCGAAAAGGAAAAAAAACTTCAAAGAGATTCTGTAATCGAAGACGCATTTTTCTTGACTGCCTCATCTCAGAGATTAAAGAAGATTTTTAAAGCTGTTCCATGGACATGGAGATCAAACATTTATAAATGTTTATCATTTTACAAGTCCTAAATTCAAAGATGGGCTCAAAGAAATAAGAGTGACATAAGGCAGCTGGGAGGGGGAAGGAAGTCCTGGGTGAGGGTGCAGAAGGCAGCTGGAAGAACAGCCCCCGGGGTAAGTGGAGGCACAAAGGGAGCCAGGGCAGCTTCTTCCGTTCCTGCTGGGCTTGAGCACGCACCGTCATCACACTCACAAGCAACTGCACCACCAGGTTTACATGCTAAAAACCTAGTGAGGGCCTCTCTTCTGAGGACTTGATTTGCATTTTCGATCGAGTTTGCAGGCAACTGGAGAGTGTTGTTATCCCAGCTGGCCCGCTACAGAATGCCCATCCCTTAACGAGAAAGGCAGGGGGAGGTGACCAAGAACACGCGGATCCCTACAACAGCGGCTTTCAGCCAATCGACCACTGACAGGGCGGGCTGTACAGGTGCTGCTGGAATCAGACACATTTCTCACTATATTTTTAAAGATTAATCTCTTGATGATAAATACACCATTGAAAGTGCTAATAAATGAAGCCGAAATGACATTTCCAGTCAGTGGATACCACTATCCCGTCGCATAATAAACAGTATCCCTGAACCAAGAGCATCTTACCCAGGGCTTGTTGGTTTTTTGCTGCTGCATTTTTTCGGGGCAGGGGGGTTGTGCTTGTCTGCTGTTTTGCAATGCTGGGGTCAGAACCCAGCCCCCCACTGTGCATTAGGCAAATGCACTGCCACTCAGCCCCACCAGGACCCACCACTCCACAGACCTCATATGCTCATTTTTGTTGCCTAAACATGGGTATTTAGAACAAGGTCACACTAAAATATAAATGAAATCAGATCACTTGGTTCTCTCCTCTCTGGGGCCCTAAGACAGATGTCATTACCAATCCCTCTCTGAAGGAAGCGTCTGCTCATGCGCCAACAAGAGCCTCCCACCTTAACTGCTACTCGTTAATCATTTACTGTCCACTGCAGGCTGGAGAACGTTCTAGGATCTGCTACAGCAGCATCAGCAGACAAGGCCCCTGCTCTCATGGAATCCAGTCTGGTGGGAATCAGTACCCAAGTGAAGAAACAAAATGAAAGATGGAGGGGCTGCTTTATACAGCGGCCAAGAAAGGCCTCTCGGACAAGGCGACACTTCAGCAAAAACCTGACACGGACACCTGGGCGAGCATTCCAGAGACCAGGGTGCAGCCACATGCTTGGTGAGTCTAAAGAACAGCAAGAAAATGAGGGTGACGGTGGTGGCAAGACAAAGTCAGGAGAGGTCCAGGTCATCTAACACCTTAGAATACGATAAAAAAACAGCTTCAGCTTTCACTCGTGGTCACTGACATTAACCATACCAAGGAAAATTTAAACTCGCGCTCCTCAGCTGCACTCGGCAGGCCACACGTGGCCACAGGCTACTGAGAGCACAAGACAGTTTCCACTGCTGCAGAAGTTCTCCTGGCTAGCACTACGAATTCTGAGAAGAACAGCAATACCATTCGACCTAGGTCTTCTTTTCACCCCATCCCCACCCCTGGGGCTGGGGCTAGAACCCAGGGTCGGGCACCAGTTAGACCATGGAGCTACAATCCCAGCATCCAGAAAGATTTTAAGGATCACTGGCTGCTGCGTGGAAACAAGACCGTCGAGGGAAGAGCAGGCCAATCCATCAGGTTACTATTATCCTGGGCGAGATGACGCTGGGTCACATCAAGGAGACAGCCTAAGAGGAGGTGATGAAATGAGAGGACTGAACATATCATAAAGCCACAGGATTGGTGACATATGCAATACGTGATAGGAAAACTACAACAGCTGTCCTTGACGCCACAGTTTCTGGCCCAAGCAACCAAAAGGAGAATCCTTTAACTTGGATAGGAAACTATGAAGGAGCAAGTTGACGGGGAAAATCAGTTTTTGACAAGATAAACAGATGTGCATCAAGACTCAAATTCATATGCTGTAGAGGCAGAGATTCCAGGGTTCAAAGAAAATCTGTACAGGAGAAGCTCAGCGTATAGAGTACTTAAAAACTATGGAGATCTATAAAATTCCAAATTAAGTGAATGTAGGAGGAGAGGCAAAGTGAAGTGTCTTAGGTCCCCCCACCATTTAGATATCGTAACATGAGGGAGAACCAAAGAGTCTTAAAGGAGCAGCCAATGAGCTACTGAGAACGCCAACTGCCAAGGGAAAAACAGCAGCGAGAAGGTCCAGTGAAGACGGTCATTCCAGGAAGAATGACCAAGGGTAGCAAATGCTAACAGATTCACACTAGAAGACAGGGCTGACAGCTGGGGTGGGGGTGGGGTGGGGGTGGTATACGCTTCTAATCCATCCCAGAGACTGGGGAGGCTGAGGCAGGAGGATCACAAGTTCCAGGCTGGCCTCAGCAACTTAGCGAGATCCTGTCTCAAAATATAAAATAGAGTTGGGGATGTAGCTCAGTGTGGTCAAGCATCCCTGGGTTAAATCCCCAGTACCATTAAAAAAAAAAAATAAGGACTGAAAATGACAGTCACATTTGACCACATAGAGGGAACCGGTAAGCTTGGCAGGGATTTTGAGTAGAAGGACTCAATGGGAGAGCAGTGGAGAGAGGAGCAGCCAGTATACTTGACTCCTTACAAGTAGTCCAGCTAAAGAAAAAGAAATGGAAGAGCTGGACATGGTGGCACACGCCAGCCATCCCAGCACCTCAGGAGGCTGAGGCACGAGGACCTCAAGTTCGAAGTCTGCTTCAGCAACTTAGTAAGACCCTCTCTCAAAATCAAAAAATTTTAAAAGGACTGAGAATGTGGTTCAGTGGTTAACAGCCTCTGCCTCTGGGTTCTATCCTTGGCACGCATACACACAAAAAAAGAAATGGAAAAGTCAGAGAGGAACACAGTGTCATGACAGGAATGGCCCAGGAAACAGGGAAAACACCCAACAGAGAGAGGAGAAAACTGCAGGAACAATGACCTGAGCAGGGGAACAAGAACTGCACAAGCGCCTCACGAAGCGACCTCGGAGGGATACAGGGACCAGCTCCCAGGTGCACGGAGGCACCAGTCTGCATGAAGTTAACACAGCCAGGTCAAGCTGGCATGGGCAAGGGGAGGGATTCTCTCCTGTTGGTGCTGAACACCACACACCTCCCTAGACTGATAGCTTTTCAAAGGAGTGGGCTGCCCCGGTCCTCGTGGTGCTAACAAGCTGGCACACACTAAATTATTCAGGAGTTGCATCAAACACACACATTCTTAGAACTACCTAGGCACCCAGGACCGCAGCTTAAGGCTGGACTTGTTGGGACTTAGAGTCAGCTCTAGCTGCGAACACTCACATTACACAGGGGACACGGGTCATGGCCCACCACACCCTGTCTCTCAGCCTCTCCCCAGACTGCACTGCTCACAGGCAAGGCAGGAGGCGGTGCGAGTCCAGCTGCACAGAAAGGACTTCTGCCTATTTTATTAAAAGCCCAAAACGGTGACTGGCCACTGTTTAAATGACCTCTCAGACACTGGCCCCCCTCTTTCCTCAGAGCAGACCAGTCAGTGCTGATCTTCTTAGGATATAATTGATACTCTTTGCCTTCAAGCACACTACAGTGGGCCCCATCTACCGTGGGCAGCCCTGACCCGTGCTCCCTTGACCCCCCAGACTTACACACACCACAGACCCTTCTTAACAAAGAGCCTTTAGAATTTGGAGATTTAAAATAAGAATGAGATTAGGAACTATATAAGATGTAATTCAATTTCCTGAGCCCCTTTCAAAGAATAAGGATATTGAAAACAAATCAAATGTGAAATGTGTGCAGCTGCCTTAAAAAGCCAGCAGAACATCACCAACGTAACTGATGGAGACTTGTGCAGGGGACAAACCAAGGCCCCCTACTCCACGGTCATTCCAGCCCGTTTGTAAAACTTACTTCCTTGACTTCATGTTCAATAAAGAAGACTAGCTTACTAAAAAAATTTGACAGCTACAGACTTTAATCTCAAAAATTTTATGAGTAGCAAAAACTGTTGAAAAGAGTCCTTTTCCACAACAGCATGCTGACACTAATTGGGAGAGGGGCCTTTTACTAACAAAAGTGTCTGATTAGATAAGATAATGCAATACATCCATTATATCTATTGTAACAATACCATTCACACCACTATAACCAAGACTCTGAGCATTTCCATTATAAAAACCTGTTTTTCCACTCTGCCACCTGCCATCCATTATTTAAAAAGAAAAAAAAAAAGAAAAGTGCTCTCCCATAGCATTCAAGTGTTGATCCTGGAAACCTTCTACCACCACTCCCACCAAATGTTTTTGTTCCGTGGATTATCATGCAAATATTTCAAGAGTATAGTCTGTCTTTTCACATTGCACTGGTGTGATTCAAACATGAAGGTTTTAATGCTCAAGCAAATATCACAGGATCATTCTTTCCAGAAATACATCAGTGTATACTGGAAGTGAATTTGATACAATCTTAGCAATAATACTTGGGAACACTACTCTCTCGCCAAAAATAGGAACTGCAGGTATTTATGATACTGAAGACATCAATACTGACGAAAACTGATAAAGCTGACAGGGGGGAGGAAAAGACCTAACAAGGTAACATGAAACAGTCATGTGACAGTGACGGCGAGGGGTGGGGGCTAAATCCACGTCAAGGAAACGCAGTATGCCCAGTATGCCGTGATAGGAAAGGTCGGGTGAAAACATGGCCCCCGCCCCTCCAGGGGTGAGTCAGCTACTAAACAAACCCAGAGGTAAGGCAAAGCTTACTTCTTCCAAAAACATCCCTTAGAAAATAATTGCTTGCTTTTTGATACTGAAGATTGAACACTGGGGTGCTCTACCCCTGAGCTGCATCCCCAAGCAGCACCCCTCCATTTTTTCTTCCTGAGATAGGGTCTTGCTAAACTGCCCAGGCTGGCCTCAAACTTGCAATTCTCCTGCCTCGGTCTCCCAAGTCGTGAGGATTACAGGCACAAGCCACCACACACCACTTAGCTGTTTTAGATTTCTAACAGTCTATATGAAGCCTTCTCAGTTACCAGGAGTGCTTAATCTCGCAATCACCTTACTCCAGTAAGGGCATCACTGGGAGAGACTGCAATTTCCTTAGACAGAAGGATGTCTGAAAGTTGAAGCAGACTCCACCTTGAGCAGCAGGACCTCTGCCTAGAGGAGCCTCCCGGATGTGTCACCTGGGCCACTGAAAACTGCAGCAAAAGCTGCAAAGTGATCAAACCCCGATTTGACTCCTCTGGACACAGCCTCACACTGGCAAATACTAGATTTCCCAGCAAACAAGTCTTCCTAAGATTACTTCCTAACGACACTCTAATAAGGGCTGCACTGTCGAGACCAACATATACATATGCTTCCAGAGAAGCAAAGACAAAATCAGCAGTTCTGTAATCAGGAGACAACTTTCAGTGACCACATCACACATGGTTTCAGAATATGCTCAATTTCAAACAAGTCATAGGGATCTAAACCTAGAAAACTGTCAGAAAACCCAAAAAGTTGTTCTAGAAAGGAAAAAAAAAATCCTTATGTTGAAGACGCACCTCTACAGTTTAAATAAAACTTCATGGAAAGGCAGGAGAAAATTAACATTAAAAAATTAGGTCTCGGGCTGGAGTGGTGGCTCAGCGGTTTCGGCGCTTGCCTGGCAAGCACGAGGACCCGGGTTCAAACCCCAGCACCACGTACACAACTAAGTGTTGGAGCAACTAAGGCCATGTGAAAAACTAAATAAAGTTGTTCCTCTCTTTCTCTGTCTCTCTCACTGTCCCTCTTCTTTAAAAAAAAATTGATTCTCTTTCTCTCACTGTCCTTTAAAAAAAAATTTTGATAGCACTGTTATTCCAATAAATGTTGAAGTTTATGCTTACACCTTCCGTTTTGTATTTTTAATATTCCCCAGCACAAAGTATAATCTCATATTTGAACAGATACTCAAACATGTTGTCTAGTTAAGTAGAAACAAATGAAAAAAAAAACTCCACAAAGTGTCAAGTGAAAAAACAGCAATCAATATATTTGCAGGTTAGATTCATGAAAAAAA
>PVKS010014649.1:0-47910 GCA_004027875.1 Aplodontia rufa
GCTATAAGATTGGTATTATGTTGTATGAGAAAGAGCGAGCCTGTGACTGGACTAGAATTGGGAAAAGATTATCGACTGGAAAAGGGATTTCCTGTGGATATGTGCATTTGGTTAAACGTGAAGTGTAAGGTAACACAGTGTGCTTCCTATAGGAAGCTTTGGATTCCCTGGGATGGCCATATGCTAATCTCATTCAGTCTTTCTTTGTTTTGCTTTAGGATGCTCTGGGATCACAAAACAAAATGAGCACTGAAAACCAAACTTTATATCAGTAGTAATGTCCTCCATTTCCTTAATTTGCCTTTAAAATCCGTCCAGTACCCCTAATGTCAGCTGAAAACACCTATACCCAGCTCAATACCCGTATGCTCAGCTCAGATCTTTTGGAATTTCCTGGATCCCCACTTTTGTGCCACCTCATCCTTTCCTTTGATCTTCTTTTTTTGCTATCTCAGTATCCCTTGAATTTTAATATTTCTACATGACTCCCCATCATATTAGCTTATAAATTCTTCAAAAACACTATTGTGGGGACAGTACTCTATTTTAAAATGTATGGTCTCAAGTTCCTCCAGGTCCAGAGTAAAGGAGCACACAGATTTACCATGTTTTGCTTTAGAACAGCCCTCTTGCGGGTGTTTTCTCCACACCCACACCACAACCAACATTTGCTCTTCACTTACTTTGCTGTATTGCTTTTAGAGCTGTTGAGAGTCCTTCCTTCTCAAGTCTTCACATTCGTTTTTTTTTTTTTTCTTTTTAGAGAGAAGGACAGTGAGAGAGAGAGAGAAAATCAAGTTTTATTGAGTCTTTCACATGGCCCTCATTGCTCTGACACTTAGTTGTGTACATGGGGTGCTGGGGTTTGAACCCGTGTACTTGCTCATGACGGGCAAGTGCTGTAACCACCGAGCCACCGCTCCAGCCCCAAGTCTTCACATTCTTGAAAGAAGTAAGAATACATTTCTCAGCCTCCATTTACAGGCAGTTAATTCCGTTATCATCTTTCGTTTATCAATGCCTGAAATGCAATGACTCAGTTGATGTGTTATCCAGAGTAGGCATATAATGGATGCATGAGCTTTATCAAGAGGAACTCTAGGGTTTTGAAATGGCTTTTTCATTGTTATTTTCTGTGTATCTTATTTTTTCCAAGTTGTTCAGTGATTCCTTTCCTTGTCTGAAGCTAAGTGCTTTCTTCCACTTTAACTGTCTACCAATGTTTCTTCCGTCTGCCTGCTGTGACTTCACCGTCAACAGTGGTGTCAGGTAACAGTTTCCAATCTGCTGTATTCTGAGTGTTGTTAGTGTGATGTTATTTATACCCTCATTTAGCTCACAAATGAAGACGCTGTGTAGATGGAATCAGGCCTCTGTTGTCTAGAGACAGCACCATTTGATAATTTCCAACTGCATCCTGCAGCTTTCTTATATTTCCCAATTTGTTTCTAAACTTAAGGAACAAATGTTCTTGAGGATGCTATAACATTAAGTCATTCCATGTATGATTTTAATTACATAAACAAATCGTCATAAGTATTCAACACATTTTTTCATGACTCAATAATCATAATTTTTTGAGAAGAGATCAAAAGTCAGGAGATGTTTGACTAGCTACACAGGGTTTGTTTGTTCAGCATATAAATTTCATGGGTGGGGCAAACACAGGAACAAAATTTCAGTACACCGGTGGTGTATGAAAACTCCCTGCTCTTTAAAGCTCCCTGCCTTCATTTTACTTCATCTGGACCTGTTTTCTTTGCATTTGTCGAGTTCCCTTCTTCTTAGCTCTCAACACTTCCTCATTCTCCCCAGATAATTATTGATTCTTCTTGTAGTCCAATTATAACTCTATCACCATACTTATCATGTAATAGGCTACCTCTTTTTATTTGCCTATCATCATTCTGGGCTGTGAACATCTGGAGGGCAGAAATCTTGTCATATTTGTCTTTATTCCTTGGTGTTTAGCATAAAGTAGGCACTCAGTAAATGTTTGCTGACAAAATGAGTGAATTAATGGCCTGCTTATAGGAACATCAATGGAGACTTTAATTTGAATAAATCAACTTTTATTATCAATTCCAATCAGAGTGGTTCTCCTCTAATTTTGTCCTATTTATTGACTTTGCCAAAAATCCCAAGTTACCTTTGCTTCTCTAAATAGTTTCAGTGTTTTTAATTTCATAAAAAAATGCATAATCAACTACTGTCATTTTAATCATAAAGACTCTTTGATAACAGTTTATCTTTTTTTGGAATGAGAAACAAATATGAAGAAAAATAGTCATATCAGTATATATTTTTATAATATGTACCTATTATAATTTGGATTGGAAATGTCCCCTGAAATGCTTATACTTTTGAAAGCATGATCCTAAATGCAGCAAGTTCTAAGGTGAAATGTTTAGATAATGATTAGGTCTCTGATCTCATCAGTGGATTAATCCACCTGCTGGATTAATCCATTGATAGGTGAAGAAACAACTGGGTGGTAACCATAGTCAGGTGGGAGGAAGTAGGTCATTGGGAGTGTGACCTTAGACTGTATCTGTCCTTTACTAGTTTCTCTCTCTCCCTTCCTCCTTCGCCATTGGCTTGTTCTGAACAGTTTTCCTCTGACAGACCCATCCAGCATGATGTCCTGCTTCACCTTGGACCCAGAGGAAAGGAGTCAGTTGATCGTGGAGCGAGACCTCTGAAACAATGAGCCAAAGTAAATTTTTCGTTTCCTAAGTTGTTCTTTCCACCTATTTTTGTCACAGTGATGAAAAACTGACTAACATAGTCCTGCTTTCATTGAAATTTTGCAATAATTTTCACTACAGTGTTGATTCATGCCATTTTAATCTGTAACCTTTGCATGATATTTAGTCAATGACTTGCAAGTTAGAATAATTTCAGTAGGCTCCGGGGCATAGGGCATGGCCCTAGTTGTCTGATGCCTGGTCCTGGGGGTGCTCAGACAGATGGATATGTGGACTGTGGCTGGGAGTTTAAGAGTGTGTAAGAGTCTGAGAAAGGAAGGGGTTGGAAATGTGGGCTCTCAATTTGTTACTTTGATGTGGTAGATGCATTCTTTGCTACCTCTAGAAATGAGCTAACTATGAGAGGGATAGAAAGGCCTAAGGTCATGAATCATTAAATACAGGAAATGAGAAATGTAGTTATGCCATCTTTCCTTATCTAGTATGGAACACTTTTAGCATTTCTATCAGAAGTATTTTTAAATAATAATTTTTAAACTAACACACAACTATTCTTTTGTGAAGGAAGCTAACCAACTTTGCTATACACAACAACAAGGTTTTGTGTGTGTGTGTGTGTGTCTGTAGGTGTGTGTATGTGTATTTCACCAAATACTGGTGACCTTTGTGAAGGCTTTTGCCTTCCCACCACTTCCCTTTGAGGTGACAATGAAAGCAAGTTTATACACATGATGCATATATATATTGTAAATACACAAATTAAAAATTATTAACTAGTAATCAAGAGTCATTCAACCTGATTTGTGACTTTAATGAAGCCCCAGCATATTGTTCTTTCTTACTACAATTGTGTCTTTTACGAAATGTTTGCCAGAGATGAATCAACCATGCCTTAATATTAAGTTTTAGTAAAATAAAATAGACTTCATTTTAAAAAATATGTTAAGAGCCAAACACAAAACTGTTTATGAATCAGTCTTCAGATACCACTCTGAAAAGTGTAGAGGATTGATAGTAAGGGGCTCTAATATCCTGATTATTCAAGGACAGTTGAAATATCTCCACAATATTAGTTCCATCTACCCCTCATAATTTGAATGCCAATATCACCTCCACCATCCTAAAAATAAAGATCCTTTCTAACATCAACTGAACTAATTAACAAATCATACATTGTTTTTGTTCATTTTCTTTTCTGGTGTTCAGGATACAGTCAAGAGTCTTGCACATCTAGGCAGGCACTCTGCCACCAAATTATACAACCATAATATACATTGTTGATCTCAGAAAAAAACATAATCACATAAGTCAAAAGATGTGGTGGTGTTGGCTCAGGAGTACAGAGGCAGTTAACCACCTTGAAGAGTATATTCCTAAGTAGGAGCACTGACTAATCCTAGGTTGTAGATTAGATCTAACAAATATACACATATTATACTATGGTCAATTCTTTTGAAGAAATTACAGGCTACAACACAACTTAACCCCTCATATTTCTAGCACCAGTTTTATTTAACCATCTTGATATAATCTTCTAAGGGATTACAATTTGTTTATCCAATATGGGTCAGTCTTATAAAACAGGAAAACAGGGTCCAGCAGTGGTAGGTAGAATGGACTTTTTGGAATAAAAGAATATGGGATGCATAAATCAGACTTTCTAAGTAAACCAGATAGGTGATTTACAATGTGAAATGAAAATTGGGAGACAGAGAAGAAGAGACTAAGACAAAGATGAAATTCAAGAAAATACATTTATTTATTTTATCTTCTTTGATAACAATTGGTGAGAGAGTTGGAAGCATAGTTTGCACGTTTTGATTACCACATTGTGGAACATTTTTCTGAATGTCAATTTAATTATCTGTTAAATGAGCAAAATAATCCATTACTCATAGTTTTATTGGTAAGATAATAATTACCAGGGTAGGAATTTATTGTACTTCCTACAATACTAAAATTTGGTGTATACTAAAATTTGAGGACCCTGGTACTTATGAGACATGCAGACCAGGCTGCACAGAAAATCTTGTGAGTTACTGAGAACCATGGAGGCTCTACCTATTCCAGTCCAGGACAATGTTTTGGAAGGAATCATATTCTAATATTAATACTAGAAAAAATTTAATAAGGAAGATGCTACTACTACCTATGATAAGATTCCTTGGAAATATGTGTCTGAATTCTGGGAGATCTTCCAGGGAGGAAAATGATTTCTCACAAAAAAGGGAAAGGCATATTTGAGAAGATTATATTACCTGTACCCTGCCCAGGCTGAAAATTTCCCCACTAATTCCAGAATATATTATTTCCCTTAATTTACATTGAAATTTGTTTCCTTCTCTCAAGAGAAGAAAAATTATAAAAAGACCCAGAAGGCATATTTTATTACTTTTCTTTGCTTTACTCTGCTTAATAAATAACTTGACATTTTCTTGACATATTACTAGATTTATTTCTATATACCAGGGCAGTTATGAATATAAGATGGTTCACTGAGTTAAGCTTTTCCCATGCAAAACTTAGAAGAAAGAAAAATAATTTTCTTAACTTAATTTAAAACTTAAATATACATGATAAATATAAACTTAAATTTAGGTATTAATGTTAAATTATTAAATGTGTATATCAGTGTTTCTGGTGTTATTCTACATGCTGAGGAGACCAGCATGTAGAATGCTGTCTCCTGTAAAAGAGGTTACATCTGAACCAGAAAGTGACAAAGGGCAAGTTAACAATATCTTGATAAGAACACATTGGATTGTTATGAAGTAAATACTTAGGACATGCTGATTGGAATGCTGGAGAGTGGTGGGTGTGATGTGGTACTGTACCAGAGACAGCTAAAAAAGATTGGATTTCTGTGTGAAAGAAAGACTTAGAGAGAAAATTAGTATGAAGAGTTGGCTGGGGAGAGTGGTCACAAGGCAACTCCATCCCCTTAGCTCTCATCACAGTACTAATTGAGTTGAAACAAAGATATTTAGAAATGACTTTCAAAGAACAAAGAGGATCAATCCAATCAACCTAACCTTAAGCAATAAAGGGTGCAGCTATGCTTCTAAAGAGTACTGCAAGAACAGGTATAGGCTATAAAACTTGTTTCTGTGAAACTAAGGGTCAATGGATGTATATCAAAGGCAACTTTTATCTGGGGGGGCAGGGACCGTACGTAGTTGCCCAGGGGTGCATCTGATTCATGACTGTTCACAAGGTGCGTTTCCTCCTGGTGTCCCAGGATGTATTCCACCAGGCTGCCATTTAATTACCTCAATGACTCAGAATGTCTTCAACAGTACTGGACAAAAGCAGGTAGGAATGGTGTCACTGAGAAGGCAACGTTGGATCTATGAGCAGAGAGTAAGAAGGGGTCAGCCACATGAAGAACTGGGAAAGAGTCTTCTCAGTAGATGGAATATGAAATGCAAGGAATTTGATGTGGGAAGAATTTCAGTTTTTAATGACCAGAAGGGAAATGAATTTGCTTAGAACTGATTGAGCAAGGCAATAGTACCAGGTACATTTGAAGTGGTAGGTAAGGATCAGGTTTTATGCCACATAAAACGATATCAGATCTGAGTCACTCATAAAACTAATGGTATAGTTCACATTTCACATTAACTGAAATTATTTTATTATCTTTTTCTTCCTGCAAATATTTCTTGAGTACTTAATGTGTGGTAGATAGACTCTGTTCTATGTTCCGGGAACAAATAGAAGACTAACCTCATGGAATTTGCTTTTTTCCTCATTTTTGTTTAATGTGTTTTGGGTGCCAAAAGATGACAACTTCTAGGTTTCTCTCTCGAAGCTCTAGCTTGGTGCCTTCTGTAATTTTGCAGGCAAGTCTTACGTATGTTTCGCTAGTCTATAAAATTAGCAGTTACTTTGTCTTTCCCTTTATTGAAAGACAGCAAATTTTCTTCCTGGTAGATAAGAGAAAATGATGATAAAATATAAAGTTATTAACTGATATTACATCCAAAATGATATTACTTATGATTACTAGTCTCTAAAGTGGGTTGTGCAAATTCCATTCCCTTCCCTGGGGGATGGCTATCCATTAATTGTCCAGTAATATTTAACGTGATTGTTTAATATAATACATAATAAGACAGCCTCAACTTTCTTAAATAACCCAGCATTTTCCACTTTCTAAAATGTTTGAGGTAAAATGGGAAGAATAGTTATCAAATACAAACATGGCAATTTCATTGCATGTTAGAATTTTTCCATAAAGATACCTCTCGCTTGATAGATTTTTAAAAAGCTGACAGTTTTATCTCCATCACTGCACATGAACACTGCTTGAAATCTCAATTCTAGCTCTTCATTTTGACGATATTTCAGTTGTGAGAACAGGTTGACCAGCAGGTGGAGGACTATGAATTCAAAGTTTTTTTTGTTTTTTGTTTTTTTTTTGTCTGGGAGCTCCCTGTGGCAATGACGGAAAAGTCATTTGAGAAACAGTAACCACAGGACAACAGCTAACAATTTAAATAACTACAAATGAACAAAGGATAAGTACAAAAAACAAATACCTAATGGGCTTCATGGAAAATAGTGTTCTACCTTTATGTATACGCAGAGCGAAACTTCACTTGCTGAGGTTTTCCCTGACGCACTTCTGGCTACCCTGAAAGAGTTTAAAGACCTAGTCTTTTGATTATGTTCTTACTTCTAGATGTAGAAGGGAATAATTTTCTTTTTTTTTTTTTGAGAGTCAGTACTGACATACTTTTAATAGCTATGAAAATTTATTTGGGAAAAGGCATCAAATATAACACACCAAATGACTCCAAGGGTCATTTGTAGGAAGCATTTTTTGACTACCTTGAAAAACGATTTATAACTATCATATATTGTATCATAATGATTTTCATTTTATTTCTGTTTCTTCATTTTCTGTGTTTATATGAGTGGCATATGAGGTCACGATGGGTCAAGAGCTTTGTTGATGATTTGAATTTTAACTCAACAACTTACAATACCTGGAAAATAAACAGAAGGTGAAATCTCAAGTGTATTTATAATTAAAGGCATACTTCAACAAGGTGACTTCAAAGAGACATGTTAGGATATTATATTAGACTCCCTGAATCTGAACAGCATGTCTTACATGAAGCTGTGCCTTATCAATTCCCTTTTTTATGAGTCCCCTTTTATTCCCCCAACGGTACCCTGAGAATTACCACCATTTGCATACTTATGATGAATTGTGATGTAGCAGTTCACGGCAAACAGTTTTGAGGCATTATAATGTCCTAGTGCTGGTTGAAACAAAACATCACTGAGTATTTTTAAATCCCTAAAACAAAGTCTTGTTAGATTTCATCATCTCCATTTTACACTGAAGAAAATAGTCCTTGAGAAGTTAAGGGTCTTGTGCAAGGTCACAGGGCTTGGAAATATTGGAAATGGAATTAAATCTCCTGTTTGGCTGTCTTATTCCAAAGTCCAATATTTCCACTTATTTTTCTTTCTATTTTATTTTGAATTGTTTTTTGTTTTTATTATTTTTTTATTCATTCAACTTAGTCTTACATATTGGAGGGAATCGTTGCTACATATTCATGCATAGATGGATATTGACAAAGTAAGTTAAACACAATCCTAGTCCAGGGTCTCCCCCCTTCAGCCACACCCCACTCTCATGTCTCCTTTGCTTTAGCCCCATGTTACAGAAAGAAATAAGTGTATACTGTGCATTAATTTTTTTAATTTCCTGATCTTCTCTGCCCACCTGTGGATAGTTGGATTTCTCATGAGAATCAATGGTTACCAGTTGCATTGATAACCCCCCTAATCCATCCCTCTTATTCCTGCCTCCCTTAATTCTCCCCCCAGCTTCACAGTTACAGCTCTCTTTGCTTATGTGAAAATTCACCTATCTTTGGTTTGTTTTTTGAGCTTAGCTAACTTTCAATATGTCTTAGATTTTACTCTAGCTTCCATATATGGCCCTTAAGTCTCTGTGTTTGGATATTTCCCTCAGCATATTTTTTTCCATCTCCATTCATTTTTCTGCAAATGCCATGATATTGTTCTCTCTAAAAGCAGAGTAGAACTCCATCATATATATCACATTTTTTTAATCCACTCATCCAGCGAGGGACATCTGGGTTGGCTCCATAGTTTAGCTATTATATTTTGAACTGCTGTAAACATTGATTTCACTGGGTCTCTGTAGTATGCTGGTTCTAGCTCTTTTGGGAAAATACCCAGGAGTGGGATAACTGGATCATAAGGTTGTTCCAACCCTAGTTTTTTGAGGAGTCTCCATATGTTTTCCAGAGTAGACGTGCAAGCTTGCAGTACTACCAACAGTGTGATACTGTTCCTATGTTCCCACAACCACTCCAGCATCTGTTATTGTTCGTATTCTGTATTTTTGTCACTCTGAGAAGAGTGAGGTGGATATGAGGTTAGCAGGCTTAGACTTTTATCACAGGATTCTCATCAAAAACAACCATCCCTGCAACATGCAAAACAAACTAACAAAAAGGGTTATGAGTTGAAAAAGCCACTCCTTCTTCCAATGCAATGCTGAAAACAATTCCATATACTGAAAATACTTATAAAATCGCTGTTGAAATACTCTCCATTGCTGTGGCAGTGCTAATGTGTAGCCTAAAGACTTGGGCAAATTTGCAGCTTGTATTTAAAATGATGAACCTTCACAATTTATATTCTGTTGTAGTGATCCTTAACCCTGACTATACTATTGAATCAATCACTTGCATAAGTTTTTAAAATATGGAGATGCCTGGACTCCACACAAAATCAACTAAGTCAATATTTTTCTAAGTGTGAGATCCATTCATCATTAATTTACCCCAGCGATTCTGCAGTTGAAATCAGTCTTGGAAATGTTGGTCCTTCCTCAAAGTCTTATATCTAAGGAATTTAATTTACCATATTTATCTGAAAATTAAAGACAGTAATATGGCACATTAACCACAAGATAAAAACACCAAAGACTGAATAATGAGTGTCCATGTTTCATAAGGGATAAGCAGAATTAGAGACTAGTTAACACATTGAATACTATTTCCAGAGCAACTGTTTTGTTTTTGAGGGAAACAGACAGCAATAGATAGCTTCTTAGCCAGCTGGTAGAAGGCACTGATTTATAAACCAATTTTTGTTGCTTTAATCTATTTTTCACAATAGCCACCTCTCGGGATACACCACTTTGCACAGACTAGAGAACTGAGAATTATATAAGAAATAGTTGCTATCTAAACATTGGGCATAGTCTACACTTGGACTGGATTGATCCAGGCCATGTGTGACATTTATCTGTGCAAACATTTGCAACTTACTCAACTTTCTGTGTTTTGTTTTCTTCATCTATAAAGTGGAGATAGGGCCATAAATACAGTCATTTTCTGTTTAGCAATTTATCAGAATTATACAAACCTTCAACAAACATTTTAAGGTAGTTACTAGTTATTATTTTCATTTCAAATATGGACAAACTTAGGCACAGTGTTTTATTCAGCCATAAATAAGTACAAAATTATGTCATTTGCAGGAAAATGGATGGACATTGAGATCATTATATTAAGCAAAATAAGCCAAATCCAGAAGGTTAAGGGTGTATATATTTTCTCTTACATAGAAGCTAGAGAGGAAAAAAGGAGAAGAAGGTGGGGCAGGGAATCTTATGAAAATGAAAGAGAGATCAGTAGAGGAAAGGGAGGAGGATGTAGGAGGTGGATAGGCAGGGGAGAATGCTGGGGACACATGTGGGCTAATTTATATTATGTGCACATATGAACATGCAAAAAAATGCCATCATTATGTATAAGTAGAATCCACCAAAGAAAATGTGGAAAAAGAAAAAAAAAAGAATAAAAAGTATATAAGTGGGGGTGTTCATTGTTATAGAGCTTATGAGTGGAGAAGCTTGGGAACAATGCAGGGTGTTCCTTAACACCCTGGACAGCCAATATAATGACACAGTTTCAAAGAATTTCCAAGAGGATTGTGTGACATAAAATAGTGGTTTCCAAAGAAATAGTGATGCCTGTATCCCATCTGTGGACATCCTCTTTCATTGTGATGTGTTACAACCCAGGTTTAGGGATTATTCAAAGCTCCCCAAGTGATTTTGTGTTCAGAGTTTTTGGAAGCCAACGACTTTAGAATAGAAGGTCACTTATACTGGGATGGCAATAAATATGATCTCTGTATTATTAATGACATCATTAGGGTCTGAAGGCCAAACAGGTGAATCTTTTTAAGTGACAAAAAGTAGGGCAAGAACAAACAAAACAACAAAGTGCATGGTTAATGTTCTAAATATATTTCTTGTTAGAAAACAATTTTAAATTGTTTTTGTAAAGAAAAACTAACAGAAAAGTGGGTGGATGAAACCAAACAAATCAAATGATATACAACCAACACTTTGCTTCCCACTAATATTTACTGGATTCTGTCCCATTTAGTCAAAGGCAGTCCTCACTGGGGCTTCCTATTTCTTTGTCCACACACGGGGAAAAGCCTAACATAGTTACCAGGAATACAGCTATATCTATTCATATTTTTCATGAAGTTTTGAAGTTTTCTATAGTGATTACTGAGTCAGAAGAAAATGACAATCAAGGAACACAGGCTTTGCTTAGCTCTTTCCCAAACTTTCTATAGTATTTCCAAACTGTTCCATCCAGAGGCAGGAGTATGGATTTTTCGCAACTCTGAAGGTTTATTTATTTCTCATGAATCTGTTATTCAGCCTACGTAGTAATGAAACATAATATTTATAGTTAATACACAACTAATGAAGTGCTAGGCACAATTTCAACTTAAAGTGGTCCTGCTTATTTCTAGCTTTCCATCCTTCAGTAGCAGCTGGCTTTAGGCAAAGGACATTGCTAATTTTAGTTTGTCATTAGTTGAATTTCCTTAGGCCAGCCAGCTTGGGTGACTAGGAAGAACTTTGTCTTTGTCTGACTTTATAATTCAGAAAAAAAAGAGGATATGTTTAAAATAATTCCCTTCTCTTGGGGATAATTTAAAAAATATTTTAATCTATTACTTTTAAGTTACTTTTAAATGTAATTTAAACTCTGTACATGAAATGAAAAATGTTAACAATTTTAACTTAGAGGAAAAAGTGGAAATATTAATAGATTTTGTATTTTTGTCTATGAATCTATATGATAACTGAGGGTATATTTAGTCTATTGTTAAAGTTACTGAACTTATGATTTGCAAAATATTTTAATGTCTTCATAATAAATGCAACAACTTGAATACAACTGTATTATAATTACCATGATTCACATTTCTGTCTGCAGAAATGTGCCCAAAATGTATTAGAACAATATATGGCCTTAAAACTAGGGTTTCTTCCATTTGTGACAGTAAATGGATCTAAGCAAATCAGAAGTTTCAGAGTATGAATGTAATCAATTTGAATCAGCTATCATGGCTAGAAAGTCAACTCACCTATTTCCAGTTACCTAGATATTTCTTAAAAAGGGAGTATGTGGTGTTTAGAAGGCATCATAACTGGTGTGGACATTACCTGTAAAATATGTTTATCATATATTATCCTATGTACAAATGCATACAATTGGATACAATCCAAATTTTTAAAATTTTACAAAAACAGAAAAATACATCAGCGGACAGGCCAATGAAATTTCACTCTTTGATTTTCTGTACATGGTAAAATAATTCCCTCTTTGAATTTGCTGCTGAGGTTTTCAATAGTTTTACCAATTAGTGTCAGTAGAGAGACAGGGCATCTTTCTCTATTTTGAATTCAATATAAATTATCCTGTAACACATAAATTTTAATCATTGGTGTTTCCACCAGTCTGGATTTATTTTAAACCCTTAATATTTGAGTGTATGATCTAAAATTTAAAAATAAATAAATGAATTCATAAATAATAAATTATTATTATTTTCCTTGAAAAACTGATATACTAAACCAGAGTATACTATTTAATTCAAAGTGAATTATATATATGTATATATATTTGATTGGTTTATGTTTCTGCCAAAGTAAATGTAGGAGAGCAATTACATGAGGTATCCTAAATATCACGAAATGACTTTTAACTATTATTTAAAATTTATTTGCTTATTTTCCTAGCAGAAAGATTAGTAAATCTGGTAGATCTGGTTCTAACATTCTTGAAGTGTGCAAAGCTTCCCATTTTTTCCATGTTATTCCCTGACATGGGCATCATTTCTGAGAGCTGTCAGACTGTCTCAATTTACTTTGTATATGAATATCTATACCATGTTCTTAACCCCAGGTCATGCAAAGATAATCACAACTATGCTGGCTGACCTCTACAGGGAAAAATTACCATGCCCTCTTTCCACCCTGAAGAGCTCTCCTTGTTCTGTAAGTTATTCTGGTATCATCTGTGCCAGTGAATTGACTCAGAAACATGCATAGGAACCACCACTTAGGGAGAGATGTTTTGTGAGGTACACGAAGAAGGTAGGTATTCAAGATTAAGCAGTAATACTGCTCAAACACCTGAACCTTCTGTTATATAAGTCAGAGAAGAAACTTTGGTGAGAACTGGCATAAACTTGGGATGGCCAGAGAAAGAAACTAAGGATCACAGACAGACCTTTTCCAAGGTAGGATGTGCCTTGTAAGGTAGTTAATTTGAGTTAGTTTGAGAAGTTTCTTGTTAGCTCTTTGGGGTACTTTGGAATGAATGTGTACTCTGGCACGTGCCAAAAGATTGGATCTCCTACCTGTCCACAGTTAGTTCTTTGGGAAGGTCTCCTTTTGCATTTTCTTAAACAAAATGGCCTTGGACTTTAGCAATAGAGACCAAGTGCCTGGTGACCATGACAGTTCCTCACCATGCAAATGCTCAATGATCATCTGACATGCTGAAACTGTGACAGCACACTTTCAGCCATTGGTCTATTGGAATCATTCTTGCTTATGCGGTTTTTTAATGTGGATTAAAAACTTTATGGTACATTTTTCCCCCTAGAAATTCCTGGTAGAAATTTGGAAAATAGTTAAGGTGTTCATAAGTTGGGACTCCAAAAACAGTAACAGGGTCCCAGATACTCTGATAATATAATAAGTGCTATATAAAGAGTTGAGAGCCAAGAAAAAAAGTATGGAGTTAACGGGTCTGTTTGGCACTGAGAATATGTCAAAGTACAGATGCCCATTTTCAGCATTCTTACTGATTTTTAAAACTGAGATATAATCTGAAAGTCAAAAGTGCAAAACTTAAAGTTTATTTGTAATCAGAAGGTTGTGCAACCATCACCAGTACCTAATTTCACATTATTTTCAAAATCTCCTAAAGAAACCTTATAATGATTAGTAGTCACTCTCATTATTCCCTCTTTCCAGATCCTGGTAACTACTAATCTAATTTCTGTCTCTATGAATTTACCTATGTTAACATTTAATATAGCTGAAATCACCTATTAGGTGCCCTTTTGTGTCTGACTTCTTTCCCTTCACATAATGTTTTCAAAGTTCAACAATGTTTTAGCATGTATCCATATATCACTTCTTTAGATAGATATAAATCATATACCATTGTAGGAATATATTGGTTTTGCTTTTCCGTTAAACTGATTGGTTTGTTTATTTGTTTCTACTTTTTGGCCAATATGAATAAAACCTCCATGACATTTGTGTACAAGATTTTGTGGAATCCAAGCTTCATATATTGAACTATGGAATTCAATCATGTCCTGACTCTATTTAATTTTTTTGTAAAATTGTCAAAATGTTTTCCAAATGGGTTATATTATGTAATATTCTCATGAGCAAAGTTTGAGGACTACAATTTTTCCACATTTTTACAAAGCCTTGTTATTTTCTCTTTTATTCTAGGTATTCTGATTGATGGGAAATAGAATCACATTATGGTTTTGATTGTCAGATTCTTAATGATGAATAGTGCTCAGCATATTTTCATGTACTTTTGGCCATTTATCTTTTTTGGAGAAATAACTTAATCTTATGCCAGTTTTTACTATGGAGTTGTAAGGGTTCTGCATAGATTTAGGATTCTATATGGGTATCAGATATAGAAATTGAAAATATCATGTCCCATTATGTAGATTGTCTTTCACTTTATTGATAGTGTGATTGAAAACAAAACGAAGTCCAGTTAATCTTCTTTTTCTTTTGTTGACATATTAAAAATCATGAAAAAATTAACATTGTATCTTCTTCCAAGAGTTGTATAGTTTTGGTTCATAACATTTAAAATTTTAATATATTTTTAATTCATTTTTGTGCATGATGTGAGGTGGGGCACACATTCTTTTTTTAATGTTGGTATCTTGTTGCCTCAGCATCATTTGTTAAAATACTAATCTTTCTCCATTGATCTGTCTTGGTACACTTGAAAATCAATTTACAACAGATGTGGACTCTCAAATCTTTTTCATTGATCTGTGTTTTATTTTAGGTTGAAATTGCGAAGTCTTGGCTGTTTTAGGCATATAGTAAGTTTTGAAATCAAGAAGTGGTAGTCTCTCAACTTTGTTCTTCCTTTTAAAAATGTTTTCATTATGCATATATTACATTCTTGTGTGAATTTTAGAATCAGGTTTTTAATTCCTGCAAAACTGATGAGGGGAAGTTTTGATATATTATGTTTGATTTGCAGATAAACTTGGAGATTATTGTCAGTTTAAAATATTTAAGCCTCTAATCCACAAACACATTGTGCTTTTTGTTCATTTAGGTTTTCTTGAATATCTTTCAACAATATTTTTAGCTTGTGAAATGCAGTTCTTCCATTATTTTTGTTAAACTTTTCTGAAACATTTTTTTCTTATTGCTGCTAAGTAAATTGAATTGGTTTATTAATTTCATCTTCAGATAGTTCATTGCTACAATATAGAAAACAAGTGATTTTGTGTATTGATAAACTTTACTATAATCACACTGAACTCATTTACTAAAACTACCACTTGTGTGTATGTGTTGGTATTTGATTCTAAGTGTATTTAGATGAAAGACTAGATCACCTTCAAATATGAATTATTTAACTTATTTTCCATGAGGTTATTTTTGTTCTATGTTCTTATTGAATTGTCTTGGCTAGAACTTTCATTGCAATATAGAATAGAAATGGTTATAGCAAACATTCTTGTTGGTTTATTCCTAGTCTTAGGAAACTTTAGTCTTTTACAATAAAGTTTGGATTTAGTTGTCATAGATCCTCTTTATGAGATTGAGGTTTTCTTTCTATTCCTATTTTGTCATTTTCAGCATGAAATGAGTGTTGGGTTTTGTCAAAAGGCTTTTCTGTGTTTATTAAACAATTCATGGGGTTTTGAATTTTTGAAATTAATTTTAAGTATAATATTAACTTATTCCAATATTTTGTACCAATCTTGTATTACTAATCCCATTTGGTCCTAGTGATTAACACTTTTTGTGAGTTGGTTGATACATTTTGAAAGTACTTTGTTGGAGAATTTTGTATCTATAAGGCATTGTGGCCTGTTGTTTTTGTTCAGGGAATACCAATGACTGTTTTTGTTATCAGGGCAATACTGACTTTATAGATGGAGTTCTAAAATAACTCATTTTCCTATGATTTTTTAAGAAAGGATGAGGTGTTATAGCTTTCCTTTAAAGTTAAGCCATCTAACTTTTGGATTACCCTTGTGCTAAGATTTTTTAATATTTTTTTAAGGATTTGAGTTACTGTACAATCATAAATGCATATAAAGTAACAATATGATATGAATCTAGTCCTAAACCAGAGTTACCACCACATTGCCAAAACTCCTACAACTGAATTAAATGTTCAGATTATGAATTTTCCAGAATTCAATGAGTGCATAAGTATTATTTTGATTCTTGGGGTGGGGATAAAGAGTATGCCATATTGTTGATTGTCTCCCTAGATCAATTCCTACCCTCCCTCTCTCTCCTCTCCCCTCTGCCTTTCCCCATTCTCCTCTGCATCTACATATCTATGGTTCACTTAGATTATTTGTTGCTGTCCTTTTGCTGGGTCTAATACATGAGTTTGATAACCTTTCACCCAAGCCTGAGTTTTGCTCTAGAGTCCACAAATTAGGGAAAGCATTTGACCCTTGAGTCTGTAGATTTGGCTAACTTCATTTAGTATGATATCTTCCTTTGCCATCCATTTTATCTGCAAAGGCCACAATTGTCATTATTTCTAATAGCTGAGTAGAACTCCATTGTGTGTGTGTGTGTGTGTGTGTGTGTGTGTGTGTGTGTGTGTGTGTACGTATGTATATAACACAACTTTTGGATTCATTCATCCAGTAAGAAGCATCTGGGTTGGTTCCATAATTTAGCTAATGTAAATTGAGTTGCTATGAACATAGATTTTGCTGTGTTGTTCTAATGTGATGATTCTGACTCCTCTGGGAAAATACCCAGAAGAGGGATAGATAGGTCTTACAGTGGGTCCATCCCTAATTTTTTGAGGGTTATCCACATAATTTTCAAGAGCAGCTATACCAGTCTGCAGTTCAACCAACAGTGTGCTAGTGTTCCTATGTCCCCAAAACCTTCCAGCATCAGTTTTTGTTTATATTCTTCATCTTTGTTAATCTAACTGGAGTGAAGTGAAATCTTAGCGCAGTTTTGATTTGCTTTTTTCTGATTACTAGTGATTTGGAACACATTCTTATGTATTCATTGGCTTATTTGATTTCCTCTATTGAGCAGTTTCTTTTTTAGCTCTCTGGCCCATTTAATGATTTAAATGGCTGTGTTTTTGTGTCGCGCCCCCTGCCCGCAGAGAGACACGACAACAGCTCTGGTGCTTCAGTTGCTTCTTTATTTTTCTCTTTCTATTTTAAGTTCTCCAAACACTTTATTTTATCCATCTCTCTAGAGGCAAAGCTTTTACATCTCCTCTCACTGAAGTCCCTGCTTCTACTGCCAAGGCTTTTCTTCTTCTCTCTACCTCTCCTATTTCCCTGTATGCCCAGTATTAATTTGTTATAAAACTCTCAATAGGGACACAGAACAAACATAATCAATCAGTTGCAACAATAGAGCAGCCAAATAGCTTAGTCATGTGGTCAGGCAGTTTGCTAATTCTTAATCATGTGGTCAGGCAGTTTTCTAATAACTCAGGAAGTTGCAAGCCAACTGGGCCTCTTGCAGAGTTGTTTACTACTAATACTTTTCTCTGGCATTCAGCCAAGGGTCATGTTGGCTTCAGTCTCCAACATTTTTGATATTAAGATTTTGTGTTCTATGTAAATTTTAGATAGTAGTCTTTTGTCGGAGGAATTACAGGTCATGATTATCTCACATTCTGTAGGTTCTCTCTTGACAGTTTTATGACTTCCTTGACTGAACAAAAGGTTTTGAATTTAATTGAATCCCACCCATTAACTCTTGACTTTAATTCTTTCACTTTGGGAGTCTTGTTGAGAAAGTTGTTCCTACTCCCATATGCTGAGGTGTTGGTCCTAATTTCTCTTCTAGCAGTTGTATGGTAGCTGGTTTAATTCCTAATTCCTTGAAACATTTTGATTTGATTTTTGTGGAAGGTGAGTGACAAGGATCAACTTTCAACTTCTTGCAAATGGCTTATCCAGTTTGTCCAGCACCATTTGTTGAATAAGCCATCTTTTCTCCGTGTTATATTTTGACATCTTTTGTGAAAGATTAGGTGTTTAAGATCTGTGGGTTTGACTCAGAGTCTTCAATTCTATTCCATTGTTCTTAAATCCTATGTTTACACAAGGACCATGCTGTTTTTATTCCTACAGGTCTGTAGCATAGTTTTAGACTGGTATTGTGAATCCAACTGTTTCATCTTTCTTGCTTAGTAATATTATGGCTATTCTAGGTTTCTTGTCATTCCATATAAATTTGAGAATTGTTTTTTCCATATCTGTAAAGAATGACATTGGAATCTTGATGGTGATTGCATTGACTCAGTATAGCACTTTTGGCAGTATGGACATTTTAATTATATTAATTTTGCCTGACCATGAACAGGGAACGTCTTTCCCTCTTCTCAGGTTTTCAATTTCTGTCTTCAATGTTTGCTAATTTTTGTTGTAGACAATTTTTACTTCCTCTTTACATTAATTCCCAAGTATTTTATTCTTTTTGTTGATATTGTGAATGGACCAATTTCCTGAGTTCTTATTCTGTCCTATTATTGTTACATACAAGAAAGCTATTGATTTATGGGTGTTTAACTTGTAGCCTGCCACTTCGCTAAATCTGTTTATAAGCTCAAGCAGTTGTCTGGATCTTCAAGATATAGGATCACGTCATCAGGAAAAAGGGATAGTTTGACTTCCTTTTTTTCTATTTTCCCTTTGATTTCCTTCACTTACCTGATTGTTGTGACCTATATATTGAGGACTATGTTGAATAAAAGTGGTGGGAGTGGACATCCTTGTCTTGTTCCTGAGATGAGTGGAAATGCTTTCAGTTTTTCTCTGTTTAGTATTATACTAGCTGAGAATTTGTCATATATGGCCTTTATATAGATAAGTTCCTTTGATCCTCAACTTCTCTAGAGTTTTGAGCATAAATGGGTGCTTGATTTTACCAAAGGTCTTTTCTGCATTTATTGAGGTGATTATATAGTTTTAAAACTTAGTCTTGTTTTTTAGTGATATGTCACATTTATTGATTTTCATATGTTGAACCAGCCTTACATACCTGGAATGAAGCCCACTTAATCGTGATGAATTATCTTGATTTTTTTTGTATGTCATTTGTTAGAACTTTATTAAGGATTTTTGCATCAGGGATATTGGTCAGTAGTTTTCTTTTTATGATGTGTCATTGTTTGATTTTGGTATCAGAGTTATGGTTGCCTCATTGAAAGTGTTTGGGAGAAATCCCTTCATTTCAGTTTCTTGGAATAGCTTAATAAGGAGAGGTGTTATCTCCTCCTCATAGATGTGGTAAAACTCAGCAGGGAATCCATCAGGTCCTGGGCTTTTTTCCTTTGGAAGGCTTTTAATTGCTGTATGTATTTCAGTACTTGTTATTGGGCTTTTTAGGCTTTTAATATATCCTGCATCAATCTGGGGATTTTGTATGTGTCTAGACATTTGTCCATGTTTTCCAGGTTATCTAATTTAGAGCAGTGTAGTTTTTCAAAACATATTCTGATAAACCATTGAATTTCCATTGGGTCAGTGGTGATCACTCCCTTTTCATTGGTGATTTTGTTGATTTGCTTCAATTCCTTCCTTCTTTTTGTTTGATTGGTTATGTGTCTTTCAAATTTATTTATTTTTTTGAAGAACCAAATCTTTGCTTCTTCAATTCTTTTTTTTTTTTTTTGGTTTGGTTTTCTTTTCCATTTTATTTATTTCTGCTCTGATCTTGATTATTTCCTGTCTTCTGCTGACTTTGGAATTACACTGTTCTTCCTTTTGTAGGGATTTGAGGTGGATCATAAGCTTATTTATTCAAAATCTGTCCTGATTTTTAATGTAGACACTCCATGCTATAAATTTCCCCTTAACAATGCTTTCATGATGTCACAGAAGTTTTGATATATTGTGTCTTCATTCTTACTCACTTCCAAAAATTTTTTAATTTCTTCTCTCTTGTCTTCTTGGATCCACTCTTCATTTAATAGGGTATTATTCAATCTCCACATATATGTGTGTTTACTGTTATGCTTTTAGCTGTTAAGTGCTAGGGTCATGGTATCATTGTCTTATAGGATACATGGAATAATATCGACTTTTTATATTTGCTGAGATTTCTTTTATGAATTAGAATATGATCTATGTTGGAGAAGGAACTGTGCACTGCTCAGAAGAAAGTATATTCAGCCAACGTTAAGTGCAATATTGCATAGATATCTGTTAAGACTGTTGGATTTATGGAGTTGTTTAGGCTAGAGATCTCTTGTTTTTTCTTTGATCATCTGTCTGTTGGTGATAGAAGAGTTTAAAGTCTCCCAGTATTATCATATTGAGGTCCACTAGTGATTTTACATCATGGGGTAGTTTATCCGCATAGTTGGGAGCATATGTATTTGGAGAATATATATTTACTCTGATTATGTCTTCCTGTTGTATTGTTGCCTTTGCTAGGATATAGTTGCCTTTCTTTATCTCTTCTGATTAGTTTATGTTTGAAAGCTACCCTTTGTAAGATACGAGTATTGCAACATCACCTTACTTTTTTGGGCTGTACGCCAGGTAGATTTTCTTCCATCTTTTCACGCTCAATCTGCGGATATTATTGGCTAATAGGTGGATCTCCTATAAGCAGCATATTGTAGGATTTTGTTTTTTGAACCAATCTGCTTATCTGTGTCTTTTGATTGGTGCATTGAGACCATTTGCATTCAGTGTTAGAATAGTTTCGTGGTTGTGCTTCATAGTCATCATATCTTATTAGTCATAAGTTCTGTGCTGTCTTGATTGTATATAGCTTAGTTGAATTTCCTCTGTTGGTTTTGAGGATGGTTTGATTTTTCTTTCTGGAGTTTATCTTTGAGAATTCTTTATAATGCTGGTTTTCTGTTCATGAATGCTGCATGTTTGATCTTATCATAGAAAGATCATATTTGCCCATTGAATTTGAAGTTGAATTTTGCTAAGTATAGTGTTCTCAGCTGCATGTTGTGGACATTCAGACATTGAAAGATCTCCTTCCTTGAGCTTCTTGCTTCTAGAGTCTGGGCTGAAAAATCAGATGTGATCCTTATTGGTTTGCCTCTGAATGTGATTTGTCATTTCTCTCTTATAGCTTTTAACATTCTTTCCTTGATTTTCCTGTTATATATTTTTTAAGAGAGAGGGACAATGAGAAAGAGAAAAAGAGAGAATCAATTTTACTTAGTTTTTCATGTGGCTTTCATTGCTCCAACACTTTATTGTGTATGTTGTGCTTGGGTTTGAACTCGCATCCTCGTGCATCCCAGGCAAGTGCTATAACCACTGAGCCACCACTCCAGCCCCCATGTTATCATTTTGAATATGTTGTGTCTTGATGAGCTTCTCATTTGATTAGGCCTATTGGGTTTCATATATGCTTCCTTGATGAGTGCATCTGACTCTGTTCTAATATGGGAAAATTTTTCTTTAACTATTTCATTGAGAATATTCGTAATGCGGTTTGGATTTCAATTTCTTCTTGTATTCCAATGACTCTTAAATTGTTTCTTCTGATTTTATCTCAGACTTTTTGAAAATTCTGCTTGTGTTCTGTGAAGGTTTTGTTTATTTGTTTATTTTTTGATACCTGTGTGCTTAAATTTGCTCAGCCTATCCTTGTCAGAAGTTCTTTCTTCAAGAGTTGAGGTACTGTTTTCTATAGAAGTTAGCCTATGATTAAATTCTTCCATAGTTCCTCTGATGTGATTGATTGCTGATTTTAGCTCATTAATTCCTTTTTCAGTATGTCTATTCCTTTGATAATATAGCTTTTCATCTCTTGAGTTTTCTCACTTTGTCCCTTTATGAAATCTTCTTTTAGTTCATTGTTCCTTTTAGTAATTAGATCATTGGTAAATTTTTCTAGGTTTTCATTCCACTCCCTGTCAAGGGCTCCTTGGTAAGGAGGGGAGTTATGAGTGTGAGGCGAAACTTTTCTAGTTTGATTCCTCATCCTTGAAAGTCTTCTTCTGGATCTTTAAATTGCGGTTCCCTGTATGGAAGCAAGGCAGGTCTCCAGGTGTTTCTTTCTTGAAGGTCAACGTATGGGATCAGCCATCATCTCTCTGAAGACAATGCTCTCCCAGGAAGCTGACTCTCCCTGGAGCCTCCTTTTGGATTTAAGCTTCAGGACTCTGATCTGGAACCTGCTGGGTTTGCAGGGATGCCTACTGTATTGTTAAAACTAAAAGCAGCAGGGGTGCTTAGATGGGTCCTGAGGTCCTGGAGATGTGAGATGGGCTGGAAAATACCTGCCTACATGCTGTGCTAGAACCTGGGATTATTGGTGGTGAGGATGGATCCAATATAATTGCACTTGGTGGGTATGTGTGATGCCTGGGCAGTGATCAGGTGCAGGGTTGTTGGGGTGTCCTGTGCCCCTGCTGGGGCCAGGACTAGAGTCCTAGGCCTGTGAAGCAGCAGGTCAGTTTCCAGGTGCAGGGTCGTTGGGGTCCCATGTGCCTTCCTGGTGTTGGGGCCAGAGGCCTAGGCATGAGAAGTCAGGTCTAGGCATGGGATCCTCAGGGTGTTTCCTGCATGCCTGCTGGGACCAGGACCAGAGGCCTGTGCCTGTGCCGGGAGGGTCCTGTGATAAGTTTTCCTTCTCTCTCTCTCTCTCTTTCTCTCTTTTTTTTTAAAGAGGGATAGGGGCTGGAACAGTGGCTTGGCAGTTACGGTGCTTGCCTGGCATGCACAAGTACATGGGTTCAAACCCCAGCACCCACATATACAACTAAGGGACAAAGCAATAAAAGCCATGTGAAAAACCTCAATAAAAATTGATTCTCTCTCTCTCTTTCTCTCTCTCACTGTTCTTCTCTCTTTAAAGAGAGGGGGGGAAGGGGGACAGTGAGAGAGAGAGAGAGAAAGAATCAATTTTATTTAGTTTTTCATTGGACTTTCTTTGCTCCAACACTTCATTGTGTATGTGGTGCTGGGATTTGAACTTGCATCCCTGAGCATGTGAGACAAGAGCCAAAACTGCCAAGCCACCACTCCAGCCCCCTATGATATTTTTAAACTACTGACTCAGTGTCCTTATTTCTTATAGCTCTATGAATATTTTCTATTTTTTTCTTGAGTCAATTTCCTTAGTTTTTGTCTTCTTAGAAATTTGATTAATTTATCTAGTTTATTTCATTTGCAGACATAAATTTGATCATAGTATTCCCTTATAACCCTCTTACTGTGATAGGTTTGTTTATTTTGACTTCTCTTTATTTATTGATTTTAATAAGTCATTTTATAATTCCTGATTTGCCAATTGTGTTGATATTTTGAAAGAACAAAGTTTTGTTCCTTTGTAGTTTTATTTTTCTAGTCTACATTTTATTTATTTCTGCTCTAATCTTTTTAGTTATTTAATTTTAAAATATTTTTTTAGTGCATTACTCCTACAAGATATAGCAGGGTTTGTTTAACATAGCCTTGCAAGCACGGAATTCAGTTTGCTCCACTACAGTCCCTGGTACTCCCCCTGTTCTGCTTCCTCTACTCTACTATTCTTGCTTATATTTATTTTTAATTCCCTTCCTTTTGTTTGGTATGGATTTAATTTCTACTTCTATATTTGGTTAGTTATTAAGCTACTGATATATTTTTAAAGAGACAGAGACAGTGAGAGAGAGAGAGAGAGACAAACACAGAATCAATATTATTTATTTAGTCTTTCATGTGTCTTTCATTGCTCAAACACTTTGTTGTGTACGTGGTGCTGGGTTTTGAACCTGCGTCCTTGCGCATGCCAGGCAGGCACTGTAACCGCCAAGCCACCACTCATTCCAGCCCTATGCTACTTATTTGAGATATTCTTTGTTAATATAGGCATTCTCTGCTGAGTTTTTGTCTTTATCATAGCTATCACCACATCCCATAAGATTTGTTACATTGCAATTTTATTTGCAAACATCTCAAAATGGTTTCTACTTTGCTCTTTTACTTTTATTGGACATTTTGGTTTTTAAAGAGTGTGTGGTTGATTTGGGGATTGTTGCATTTGGGAATTACTCAAATTTTCTCCTATTATTTTTGATTTAGAATTTTATTTCATTTGGTTGGAGAACATACTTTGTGTGATCTTAATATGTTAAGAATATTGATACTTATTTTGTAACCTAGTGTGTGATCTTTGGGGAAAGTCATAGAGCATTTGAAAGGAACTTGTGTTCAGTTGTTGGTATAGCCCTTCAATAGCTGGAAGAATATCTGTAGATTGAAAATTCAAACACTTTTCTATGGCTTACACAGCTTCATGTGCTCTGTATTTTGCCTGTGTCTGAACCCTGCCTATGTCTATTTCTTGTTATAGATAATTCCTCCCCATTTTCACTAATGTCCAAGAATGCCTGTACCTTATCTCTGTACCTTAAATATCCCAAAATTCCACCTCCAGGTCTTTACACATGATGTTCTGCCTACAACTTTTAAATATAAGTCAATGATGTTCTTGTCCTATGTTATGTTATTTTTTTGTGGAATTTTTTTTTTTTTTTGGTTTGGTACCAGGGTTAACTACTGAGATACATACCAGTCCATTTTTATTCTTTCTTTCTTTCTTTCTTTTTTTTTTTTTTTTTGAGACAGGGTCTTTTTAAGTTGCTTAGGACCTTACTAAGTTGTTGAGGCTAACCTTGATCTTTTGATCCTCCTGCCTTGACCTCCCAAGTCTCTGGGATTACAGGAGTACATCACTGTGTCTGGCTTGTCTATGTATTTTGATAATAGCTTCATATATTTTATTTAAGCAATAATGTTGTATAATACTCATTTTTTACATGTAAGAAAATGAGGCCTAAAGAGATTAGTTTGTCCAAATTCACATGACTAAAATAATTGTGATATAGGCTAAAGAATTAACTATATTTATTTTTATGAGCCTAGTACCTTTTACATGCTATATGACAAAGTTAGGATTCAATCCAAATGTCTGAGTCCAAATTTTAAATGTGTATCACTATCCTATTTCATTATATTAGTATGTATATACAATGAAATAGTAAATGCAGTTCTTCCTTTCACAATTTAAAGTCTATTTAGATATTCTACACATGATGTTATAATAGACAGATTGATGAATGGGCAGGTAGGGAGGGGTACTTTTGCTGCACTTCTCAATCTCTAGCATAATGTTTTTCTTGTTTTTTATTTGAAGCAATTTGTGTCCCACACATATGTATGTGCTTTTTCTTACGTCCTTTGCATACACTTTTTCCATTGTCTCAATGCTACTGTCAAAATGAAGCAAAATGATATTCATCTTTGATGTCACAGCTCAAACTTCTCTATGAAGCAGACAGAATTTCACAGGTGTAAAACATTCAGTGACTTTTTAAATAACTTATTGTAACTCAGTCAAAGTATTGCAATGTAGTTGATTGATTAAAACAGACTGTGAATTGAGTTTCAATTCAAATTCAATCACTTATTAACTGTGTGCTCTTGAACAAGTATCTTAAACATTTAGTACTTCTGTGTTATCATCCACAAAATGTGAATAGCACCTCTCTCCTTCATTTATAATTGATATGATACTTGTAAAATACATAGAGCAGTTTCTGATAATTGGAAAATAGCAATATAAGCTCTCTATGATTATGTTTGTTAGATGCACACAGGTAAATTAATAAACCTAAATTTTGTTATTGCAGCTCTTTACATGTATTACCATACTACCTATTTTATTTCTTGACGTCAAGAATATAGGCTTCTTTGATTTTTCAAAATCCTAGATCTTCACTTGTTGCAGATATAATATAAAGCTAAATGTTAAATAAAAATTTTATGTATCTGCTTTAGTCACCAGTAATGCAAAAATCAGGCAAATGACACATTTCCAATTTGTGAAAGGATTGTTTAGAAAAATAAAAATAATTTTTAATCTCTTTTCACCCACAAGGCATTGTATAACCTGAGAAAAGTTCTGGGACATCTCCCAAGAAAAATGCACATTCATCGGTGTGTTTGTTGAATTATGTGTGTTTTTTGTGTGCATGCATGTTCACATGTGCCATTTTAGGGTTTTTCTAAACACCCTTGAGCTTATATATATATATATATATACACACACATATATATATTTACATATATATACATACACATATATATACATACATATACATATATACATATATATATGTATATATATGTGTCATATATATATACATATATATATATATACATATGTATTTTTTTTCTTTACATGATTTTAGCTTTAATTGCCTTTCTTTCTTTCTCTCTCCTTTTTCTGTGTAGGGTTGTGTTCTAAAAGGTTATGAACTACATTTTCTTCATTGTATATTTAGTAGAAACAATAAAGTGAGTAGAACAGCATCCATTAGTCTTGCAGGTTATTGTGATTAGGTAAAATGATGGAGTGACAGATACAGGACGCTGAGCAGGTACCAGGTGATTGATTCTCCTTTGCTTTGCCTGCAGCTTGTCTTCCAGTTGTTCTCCTAATAACCAACAATGATCTAGCTCACTGTACCAGACCCTGGGCTGTGGGCCCAGAGATGTAGTACCTAACCTGGGAGAACAAGTTCCCTTTTATTTTGCTCTTTCTTCCCTCTCTACAGTGCTGCTGTATGGTTCTACATCCTTGTTTTTTTTTTTTAAATTAGTATGCAAATTTCAGTTTAATCACCTGCACCAATTCCTGTCAATAACAGGATGGGTCCTTTAATCTTTCATTTTTCCCATCTAGTCTTTCTATAATTAACCGCTCATTCACCTAAAACTCATTGTACTTTGCTTCTTCAAGCAAACCCTGATTGATATGTCCCCCAAATTTCTTTTATTTCATGATTGCATTGTCTCTGAAATTTATTTTTATGTGGTGAGGCCTTGAAAAGATTTGACTCCAAAAGATGTTTATGGTTCTCCTAAATTAGAGGATTCTATATAGGTGAAGATGGCATATGGAAAGCAGGTGGCAGAAAAGGAAACAATTTCCCCCAAATAATAGAATTTTATGGCAGCCTATAATTGAGGGAAACTAATGTTCCCTTTTCTCTTCCTGTTGAATTTTGCATGTACTTTAAAGACTATTTCAAATATTATCTCCTTTAATTTTTGGAATACTTGTTTCAGCTTGCAAGCACAGACATATTAGAGATATTAGCCAGTAATGGGTTCATCTTGACCTTAGCTGGAATTTAAAATCGCCCTCATGATAAAGTCTCACATTCAACTGTTGCTAAAATCTTGTGTCCTTTCCTTAAAATGAATAGGAGGTAAATGAGCCATTTGATTGCATTTGCAATAACTAAATATTGCTACTTTTTTCACATGAAATCAGCTCCATTTTACATTTTTTTTCAATTTGCTTATTAATGAACTCTAAGAGCATTTTCCTTTTAGCTATCTGTTTCTAAGATCTTGTGCCTCTTGACTTTTGTTCTCTGTTGGTTGATTCACCTTCCATTTCAGGTTTTCTTACATTTATTGTTGTTCTTTTAAAGGGGCTCTAATCATAGACTTTGACCATCAGATTGAAATGATGTTAATAATATTAATTAGTGTTACAAAATTTGATTGGTAAAAAGGTTTTATATTTTCTTTTAGTAGAAAAAAATTATCATCACATTATAGCCCATGTCCAATATTTATGATTTAAAATAAAATATATTTGTCCTTTATATATGTGAAATGAAAACTTTTCTAATAAAATCTAGAATATCAAAACAAAATGAAATGACAAATATGGAGTTTTCCCAATTTTCTCATAATTAACTTTTTAAAAACTGAAAAAAACTTTCATTTCATTGACAAGATTTTTCTTCATTTCTCTCACAGTTTTCCAAATGACATAACTTCATCTTTTATTTTTAAAAGACAATTTAAGGAAAAAGAAGATTATTGGCTATCTTAGGGGAAAAAAGCATTTTTGTTCTGATTAGTTGTTATATAGCTTCTATTTTTATTATTATATATGTTAAATATATATGACCAATAAATATTTATTTGCAAGATAAAATGACTCAAGGGAACTTACTATTTTCCTCTACTTATTGCATAAAGTACTATCTCTCCATGTATATTGATATAAAAAATCTTCAATTATTAAATTTTGCTCCTAGACTTTTAAAAACATCACAAACAGGGCTGGAGCGGTGGCTCAGTGGTTTCGGCGCTTGCCTGGCAAGCACGAGGACCTGGGTTCAAACCCCAGCACCACATACACAACTAAGTGTTGGAGCAACTAAGGCCATGTGAAAAACTAAATAAAGTTGTTTCTCTCTTTCTCTGTCTCTCTCACTGTCCCTCTCTCTTTAAAATAAAAAATCATAAACATATAGACGCATAAGAAGTTAATTTGAGTGTCAGGCACAGTGGTGCATACCTGTAATACCAGCCACTCAGGGACTGAGGCAGGAAGGTTGCAAGTTTGAAGCTAGCCTCAGCAGCTTAGTGAGGCCTAAGCAACTTAGCAAAACCCTATGTTAAAACTAAAAGAAAAAGAAAAAGAGCTTAGACAAGGCTCAGTGGTTAAGTGTCCCTGGGTTCAATTCCTGGTACCAAAAAAATAAAAAGATCAATTTGCAAATTTATGAAACAGTAAGTCATGGCATAGTCCATTACTCAAAAGATTTATATAGTTATTTTTCTGTGTCATATTTGGAAGGATGATACATGGAATCCTTATTTATCTGCATGAATTATAATTAATACTTTATCAGTAGGAAATTCAGATTGTGGCAAAGCAAATATTTCAAAGAGAGATAATGTGTTTGGTTTAGTGAGTTTTCTCCTTGTTGTTACTAAAAGAGCTGACAAGAACAATTAGAGAAGGGAAAACTGGGGGTCAGAGACGAGTTAGAACATCATGGCAGAAGAGTGTGGTGGAGGAGAGAGGCCCAGGACATTAAACCATGAAGCTCCCCATTTCACACACAAAATATATACCCCAAAGGCACAAATCTCATTGACCCAGCTCCCCCAGTCACAAACTACCTGTCTATAGTTACCACCCACTTAATCCCTATCAGTGGATTTATCAATTGTTTAGACGAAGTCACTCATAACCCAATCATTTCACATCTAATCTTTCTTGTATTACCTTAAATATGAGAGCTTTGAAAACAATCTAAACATAGCAATATGTAAGTGTGGCAAATTACTTAAACTTTTCCAACCATGTGTTTTCTCCAAGCAGACAAAAAAGTGGAGAACATAAATAAATAAATATTATATATTTTTTTCTAGGGCTTCCATATCAAAATGCAACAAGCTGAGTGTCTTACACAATGCAAATTTATTTTCACACAATTTCAGAAGTTACAAGTCCTAATCGAGGTGGTGACAGGCTTGGATTCTTCTGAAACTGTTCTTTTTGATTTGCAGGTGGCCACCTTCTTACTGTATCCCTTTATGGTCTCTTCTCTGTCTGAATGCCTCCCTGGAGTCTTTGGGTCTAAATACCCTCTTCTTTAAGGATACAGCCTGATTAGACCAGGGCCCACACTAACAGCTTAATTCAATTCAATTATCTTTTCAAAGGCTTTCTCCAAATACATTTTTATTCTGAGGTACTGAGGATTGGGGTTTTAACATAAAAAATTTAGAGAGAAACAATTAAGCCCCTAATTGTATTTAAACTATTGGTTTCTAAATTATTACCTGTTATAATTTATCTATAAGTTATATTTTTCAAAGCTCATGTGTGAGACAGTGCAAAAAATTTCAGAGGTGAAGTGATTGATTGGTTTATGAGAACATTAACCTAAATCAGTGCATTAGTCTAGTTGAATGGATTAACTGGGTGGTAAGCGTAGGCAGGTAGGGTGTGGCTGGAGGAGGTAGGTCTTTGGAGGAATGCCTTTGAGGTATATATTTTATCTCTGGTGAGCAAAGGACTCTTCCTCTGTTTCCTAGAGGCCAGGCCCTGGGCCGCTTTCCTTTACCATACTCTTCAGCCATCATAATGTTCTGCCTTACCTCAGGTGCAGAGCAATGGCACTGACTAACTATGGACTGAGACCTCTGAAACTACGAGACCCAAGTAAATTTTTCTTCCTCTAAATTTGTTCCTTTCAGTTCTTTTGGTCATAGCAGTGAAAAAGCTGACTAAAACATGACCTAACAATTTTGAGATTCACACTTTCATTCAGACTCATTAAATCAAAATCTTCCTAATCAGGGCCTGATTATTTACTGGTGCATGATAAGTATATATATATATATATATATATATATATATATATATATATATGCTTATATATATCTGCATGTGTAAGCAATGTAAGTATTAATATTTTGTGGTAGTAGTCTTAGTCTTTATTGCAGTAGTTATATTTTAGGTAGCAGTATTTTTAACAACAATGATGGTAGACATAACTTTTGAAGTTTAGTATGGAAGTGCAGTTAAAGGAACAGACTCTTGAGGACTTACACAAGAGGGTTAGCATTATGTGGTAGTTACAGATACTGATTCTATTTAATACTGTCACTAATAAATTGGTACAAACTTAAGAGCTTAAAACTGTACCCATTTGGAGCTGGAGTAGTTAGGGTACTTGCCTGGCATGTGCGCAGATGTGGGTTCAAACCCATGCACCATATACACAACAAAGTATTGGAGCAACAAAAGCCAAATGAAAAACTAAATAAAGTTGATTCTCTCTTTCTCTCTGTCTCATTGACCCTCTCTCTTTAAAAAAAACAAAACAACAACAAAAAAACAGTATCCATTTAATATCTCAAAGTCATATGGGACAGATGGCCAGGTAGACTTGACACTGCATTCATGTTCTTATATAACCAAAGTCATGGGACTCTGAAGACTTGAAATAATGTGTTCCAAAGCTCATTGAAGTTGTTGGCATAATCCAACAACTTGTGGCTTTAAATCTGTCTTTGTTCCTGGCTGTCACCTGGGAGCCATCCTCCTCATTCCTTTTCATGTGAATGCCTCCAGTTTTAAACCAGCAGCAATGCACTAAGTCCTCTTACTCTTCTAGCCTCTGTGCTTTACCCTTCTGCCACCAACAAGGAAAAACTTTCTGGTGTTACAGAGACACATATGATTAGATCAGGCCCGTTTAGATGCTCCACCCCTTATCAAGGTGAACTGTGTCATACAACGTAATCACAGGAGTGACATTTCATCATAGGCATGGATTTTCAGAAATAAAGTGAAACGTCTTAGAGACAATTCTTAAAATTTTAAAAATTCCAATATTAAGGAAAACATTTTGGTTCTACTTTTCAAATTCTTACAGAATTGCTTAATAGTTTTGTGACAGTGAGCTATTTGCCCTTTCTCATCATGGAATTAAATTTTCACCTGTAATAATAACATTTTACCTCATGAGATTGTATTAAATGATATAATGCTTGCAGATATTTTGTTTATATATCACCTCTTAAATAATCTGTGCTAAATAAATGTTGTAATTGCTGCAGTTGTTATTGTTATCAAATCCACAATAACAATTCAGTATTGACAAGAAACCCTGGTAATTTGGTAATATTTCTTCCTACCTAATAATGAAAATAATAACATCACATCTCTGTTTGAAAAGGGTGAATGGTAGGGCTCAGGGCATAGCTCAGTGGGACAGGCAATGCTTACCATGCGTAACCTTGGGTTTGATACCCTAGCACAACAGAAAAAAATAAACGTAAGAGCTAAAAATCTCAGTACATATCTATGAAATGAATATGATGCAAAGAGAAAAGCTGGAAGCATTGAACTTCAAGGAACTTTGATATATTCCTGATGCTATTACATGGCATATTCATTATATGAGTAAAAATGAATTTTATTATACTTTTTTAAAGTATAAGATCTCAGAATGAGATTTAGGAGAACAACTGTTTACCTAACTGAGGTTAGTTCTAAGTAGGCTTATTGTAGCAATAAAACTGACAAATATTTTTTTCTAATTCAGGGACAATGACATGACATTTATTGTATTGATTTTTAGAATAAGTATTTGAATTTAAAATATCCCTAAAAGAATAGTCACAGCAGACTGATGGAATTTCAAGTACCTTGCTGAATTTTTTTATGAATACTAACTTGATTTTAAGAGATTTATAATCAGCTGCAAGAGTGAATGATTTACTTTCTTCCTCAGGAACAAAAGTAAATACATTATCAGTGTAGAAGAATTTTATCTGCCCTCTGTATGGCAGAAAAAAAGTTCTCTACTAATATTAGAATAAGAGAAAAGGGAACAGTTCTCTGCTGAAAGTTGTTGGACTAGTTTCAATTGGAAATAAAAGTTTGAAAATTAGTCTAAGTCTAGCAGTGTTGTTTTTTTTTTTAATTTGGGCAAAAAAACTGAAAAAGGAGTGAAATTCTGTGAATAACCACATATAAATCAGAAATTCTAGAACTGCTCAAGGGGTGAATTGCTGTCTTCCTGGAAGTAAAAAAGATTTTGAAATCAGTACATTCTACATAAATGACCCAAGTACCCACTGGGTTATAGAGAGGAAAGGCAAGGGGCTGGTTAATCATATAGAGTGTTGTATGGAAGCAACATCAAGCTTTTAGTAGAGAGGTATAAGTTAGTGCCTTTACGCCACCCTCAACTCTTGCAGCACTTATTGTTTGGGTATAATTGTGCTCTACTGATAGAGTTGCCCACCTTGGAGATGAAAACGTGGGCAGCCAGAGAGATTTAATACAGAGGCTTCTCAGTTTGCTTTTCCTGGTTAAATGTTTCTCAAAAGTCTTTGCACTAAACATGCTTCCGTGACTTATCAGAGAGGACACGCTAGAAGCAGCTCATGTCATTGTCATTTCCATATTCATTAAAAAATGGTAAGTGATAGAGGACTGTCCAAAAATGACAGCTCCAGGAACTATGCTTAGATTATATACTTATTTTTACCCTTGATATCTTAAATCTGTGATTTATGGATTATTCTTCCAGTTTTATAAAAAATACAACTGAAAGAAATCAAGAAATTTTCCAAGTGTGCACAACTATCAAGTGGCAATGTTTAGATGTGTACTAAGATCTGTGAAATTCTTAAAGATTTAAAACTCTTTGTTGCCTATATGTACAGGTTGCTATGAAGGTATAGAAGTATAGGAATTAAAAGTCTTAGTGGTCAGGGACACCTTCTGGAAGGAATAAATATCGACATTAAGATAATATGCACCTTAGCAGTTAAGGTTAACAGAGAAAATGGAAGTAAAACACATTCTTTATAGAGAAAGAGCACATGCTAAATCACAGAGGTGAGCAAGATTAAAGTGGGTTTATCTGAATTGCAAGTACTTCATTTTGAATGGGTGACACTGTAAGCTGAGCTGCAGTCAGATCACAAATGGCGATTAAATTGTGGGCTGTTCCGTAGTAGCAAAAACAGCATGGTATTGGTATCAAAACAGAACCGAAGATCAGTGGAACAGAATAGAAGATACTGAGACAAAAACCCCATATCTTTAGCTATTTGATATTTGATAAAGGGGGCAAAAGCATAGTGTGGAAGAAAGATAGCCTGTTCAACAAATGGTGCTGGACAAATTGGACAGCCATGTGTAGACAACTGAAACTGGATCCTTATCTTTCACCCTGCACAAAAATTAAATCAAAATGGGTCAAAGACCTGGATATTAAGCCAACAACTTTAAACTTACTAGAAAAAGAAGTAGGGTCAACACCACAACACATAGGAGTCGGCAGCACCTTCCTCAACAAAACTCCTATGGCTCAAACAGTAAAGTCAAGAATAAATGAATGGGATGCAATCAAACTAAAAAATTTTTGCACAGCTAAAGATCTAGTCAAGAGCATCAAGAAAGAACCTACAGAATGGGAGAAAACCTTTGCCTGCTACACCTCGGACAGAGGGCTAATATCCAGATTATACAAGGAACTAAAAAAACTAAACACCAAAATCACAAACAATCCAATCAATAAATGGGCTAGAGATCTAAAAAGAAACTTCTCACCAGTGGAATTCCAGAAAGCCCATAAATATATGAGAAAATGCTCTACATCATTAGCTATAAGGAAAATGAAATCAAAACTTCAATGAAATGTCACCTCACTCCGGTTAGAGTGCCAAAAATGAAAAATTCTAACAACAATAGATGGTGGAAGGGCTGTGGGGAAAGAGGAACACTGTTACACTGCTGGTGGGACTGCAAACTGGTTCCTCCACTATGGAAAGCAGTGTGGAGAATCCTCAAAAAATTAAGGATGGAACCACCTTATGATCCAGCTATCCCACTCCTGGGTATTTTCCCAAAAGAGTTAGAATCAGCGTATTGTAGTGATGTCGCTTCCTCAATGTTTATAGCAGCTCAATTTACTATAGCTACACTATGGAACCAACACAGATGCCCCTCACTCAACGAGTGGATACAAAAACTTTGGTACTTATATACACTGGAATTCTACTCGGCCATTAGAGAAGACAATATTATGGCTTTTGATCTCAAATGGATGGAGATGGAAAGAATTATGCTAAGTGAATTTTCCCAATCTCAGAGACTCAAGGGCCGAATGGTATCTCTCATCTGTGGAAGCTACAATACATGGGGAAGCAGTACGTTAGACAGCTAAGCTAATAATAACTTCAAATTGTATGATTCTCAACGCAACATGGAGTCAACTCTCTAGGATACTTGAAGACGTAGAGAGGGAGCTGGGGGGGGAGGGGGGAGGAAGAAATCCTAGGAGACGGAGAGTGGGAATATGGGGGAATCATCTCAGAAGGAGATCTCTGTCCTACATGAGATATCCATTTAATTCAGGAGTTCTTCTGGGGGAAAAAGCAACAGGGGGAACCCAAGGTGGAGATCTGTGATATGGCATCAGCCCTGGATAACTAAGTATATATATGCATTGGTTGTTGAATGTTTGATAATGTTTCCCCCTCTATTGTATCTCTATTTACATCTAATAAAAAAAATTGTGGGCTGTTATTGGTGAGAAGATCAGGGACAAGTTAATAGATCAAGGCAGCAATATTAGAACCCATCTCCAATCATAAGCCCAAAGAAGGAAAATATCTAGCATTCACCCTATAAAATTGCTTGATTTTATTAAAGTCCAAAGAAGAGGTAGAAGCAGAGTTATTGAGACATCACTGTCTGTGATAGTGGCAGAGACTTGTTGGCTTTAATGTCAATAACTAGGGTAGTCAGCATTTGTTCAGAATGGAGTTGGCCTTTCCAGATGCCTCACAACAGAGAAACAACAGGTGAAAGCAGGTAAAGATGACTTTAAGAGGCAGCACACATCTGGGCTGTCAGGGAGGGAATGACAGCACAGAGATGGCAGCTCCAGGCTGCTCAATGAGTGTGTTCAGCATATAGTCAAGTTTCCTGCACAGGGACACATGTTAGTTACAAATAATCAATTGGAAATGATGCACCACCAAGGGTTGGGTTGACATGATTTATTATGCTATCACAAACAAATACAAAGGTATCCTTCACTTTGCTTTTCCTTAAAATTTCTAAAAAAAAATTAGAGACTGAGGAAAAGGCATGAAGACAGGTCTTTGAGTGATTTACACAGCAGGATTCTTTTCATCATTCTTAGCTCAATCCTTCCAGATAGAGTCAACCAAAGATCTATGAGAAAGACATTCTTGGAGAGATTAGCAGTTATGGGATAGGGAAGACCGTGAGCCAGGATTTTGGTGAAGGACAGAAAAGATTGTGAACTCTTCTGGATTTTCACAACTGTATTCCAAAAGTCAAGTTACAATGGCACCGTTAATCATGGGAATTTAAACAGGCATCAAAATCTGGTATAAGTCATGTGGGTCACTGACTGGTGAATATAATATTTCCTTCATGAAAGCCCCTTCAGTTGTCATTTCTTTTCCTTTTCTATCAACTCCTAGCAAATGTGCAGCAGAGTCTTGTCACTTTTTCCCGATTTACATTGACAATGTCCTTCTCATGTCATTTCTCCTCCTAAATCCCTAGGACAAACATATATCTTATTATTCCACCAAATTGCACCTACCACTATACTGTTTATTTACTCTGTGTAAAAAATGAAGTTCAAATACTTCAATATGTCTTAAACAGGCTTTGATTATGGCCTCTACTTACTTCTTGAAAATTATCTTCTTTTTCTTCAGAGGGAAAAAGGCTTTAGCAAAAGAAGTTCACACTTTGGTTCTACACACACACACACACACACACACACAAAAATGAAGCTGAAGTCAGTGCTTTTAGCACCTGAGAATGTCCAAAATGAATGATCCTTTTATTGTCCATGGTTTACTCCATCTGTAAGACAACATATCACAGTGCTTAAGCGATAAGAGCACACAGTAAGTTCAAACACTGCCTCTTTCCCTGCCAAGCAATGTGAACTTGACCAACTTTTGATTGCTGTTTGCAATTTTCAGCTGGAGCATGATTATCATGGTACTTACTGCGTGTGACATTTGAATGATTTCCTATTTATGAATAATTTGGCCCATAATAAATGGATTACAAACTTTAGCTATTATTTTATTATATATGGACAACAATTACTAAGTCCTGCCTACTTCTCAAAGTGCCAAAGGACAATTCCGAATAAACTGAAGTAACACAATTTCACTTAAAATGTCAAAGTCAATCTCCTTAGAGAATTATTTTAAGTCTCACTGAGCAAACTTGAGCCTGGGATATTCCTAGGCACTAGCGAGGGCCCTTGGGGAAAAATAGGAGACAGGGTTGTATTAAGTCTTTATCAGGTTTGGTTCTCTTTGAGGAAAACATGAGGCAAAATAGTCACCGTCTTCCCTCAAGCCAACCAAAATACTTTTGAGGTCATAATATCACTGAGACTTTTGGGTTCTTGTCTGATGACACCCAGATCCCTTTGCATCCTGTTATGTTTGAGTGAGAAATAACCCAACATCTACAGGGCTCTGTTTCACCTTATTCAAAGAGTTATTTTACTGTAAGCACTATAATATTTAAGATGTTAATTAAACTTATAACTGTTCATACTCCTAGGTATTTTTTCTACTTCTCTCATTTTTCTCTCCAACTCTCTTTTCCTCCCTCCCCATCCACTGCTGTCCCTTCCTCTCTCTCCCTCCATATGAAAAAACATTCATGTGTAGTAGAACAGTGTTGACTGCCTTAGACTTTCTAACACAGTAATACTTTTTAGGGACAAAAATGTCATATGAAAAGATTTAAATCAGCAGCTGAGATTAGTGGTTATGATTTACATTGATTGTTTACAAGGGTTTTACTGAAAAATTTGATGATGGTAATAACATCAATAAAGTCACACTTCATTTTTCTTCAGTGCTGCTGTCTCATCCAAAGTGCAGTTATGCCAGCACAGTGGGTAGGTTTCAGTCAAGCCCAAAACAAACAAAGAAAAAAAGTGCCTGGAGACAGCATGAGGGGCATGTGATTTGTTGATAAAAGCTTACAAGATTCCAGAGTCCACACCAAGAAGAGCGCCTCTGCCCCACGTGGTGCTTTGCCAAGCCGCACCTTTCCCTCCGGCATTTGATCCAATGATGACACACATCCTTGCAGAGTGCCCTCAGATCTACCCATCTCCTTGTAGGGAGGGCTTTTATATGTTAGACTGTAGAATTAGTGACATCACCAGCATTACTTTGCTTAGTTTCCTTATGGGACTAGCATCCAGGCATGTGCTGAAAACTTAGTTTTCTACAGATTGCACTAACTTGCTCTAGCTCCAAGTGTGCGTAAGAGAAAGCCAGCGTCTTTCAAGGTAGCATATGTCTGGACTTTCTGGTCCATGTCTGCTTTTGTTGTTCCCTTAACTTGGCCAGGTTTGTGAGATTAGAAAAATGGGCATTCATGGACATGGTTTTGCTGTCACCTTTGCTTAGGGACAATAGAGCCACACTCTGTAAAAAGGAGGATCAATTCTTCCCCCTTTTCTGCTCCACTTCACATTTTGCTCACAAACAGGGTTCTGAGGCAAAGGCTTCACAGCATTCTCCCACCCGTTGATTGAGATCACAGTCTCTGGAGCCAGATTCTTGTCCCCGGGAACAACATGCATATAAGACTGTGGCAAAAGAAAAAAGCTTCGCCACTAGTATCGCCTTCCTCTTCAATTTACTCCTGTATGTGTAAACGAGGTTTTAGGGAAGAATAACCAACCTTTCCACTCACTTTTATTACTGGTGTTAAGCCAGTGTAGTTTAGGGCAAGGAAGTTCTGCAAACGGTTCAACCTAGTTCATTAGACACTTTCCTTGGGAACAGAACTGATAGATAAGCAGGATGAGCTCTAGCTCCCAGCAGCCGCGGCTGGTCTCCAGGCCCCTCCCTGAATTGTGCCCTAGGATGTGAATACATATGGAAGCATATGAATAGTCATCTATGGAAATGAGTGAAGATGTAAAGATAGAATGTGATAATTCTGAATTCTCCATGAAATACTACATTCTTGTCTTGTGTACATGTGTGGTACTGGGGATTGAACTCAGGTGTGCTTTACCACCTGAGCTACAGCCCCAACCCTTTTTACTTTTTATTTTGAGACAGGTTATCACTAAATTTCTGAGGCTGACCTCCAACTGATGATCCTTCTGCCTCTGTCTTCCAACTAGCTGGGATTACAGGTGTGCACCCCAACACCCAGCTTCAAATACTAAACATTCTTAATCTCTTTTCATCTTTAACATTTTACTTAGAGTTTATTTGACCTCATTTAATGTAGAGTGACTTCTCCTTCACGAATCAAATGTGCCTTGTGTGAGTGTATTTAAGGAAGCCTTTTGACGGTTATCTATCAGTCCCCTTGGTAGAGAGTTAGCCTCTTAAATCAAATGAGCTGGAGTACAAAATTGAGCCTTCAGTGTTTTTAGAACTGTCAGTTGTACAGAACTCACAGATGAGTTGCTCTAGGTGACTTTTGCTTCACTTTCCATCGAGGCTCTTATCAAAAAGACACTAGTGCTGTCAGCTGAGCTATTGCAGGGATAACACATTAATGCCGTAATAATTTATAGTTTCCATTTTCAAAATGAATACGTTGGTCAGGAATGTGTTAGTCTTTTTCTTTCACATATAACTTCTCAATTTAAAAACACTTTCAGTTGGTCTTAGCATTCACCCTCCAGTCCCTGCTCACCCCCAAACCCACTATTTCACAATTTGTATAATTAGAAAGAGATTGTAAATCTTTTTATGTTAAAAACACAAATTGTGTATTTGTAGGTATGCATAGAGACAGAAGCTATTGGTCTGAGAGAGATTTAGATGTGAGAGACTTTGGTATTTTAGAGGTCTCTACTGGCTTGAAATATTTTAAACTATTATAGAGAAAGCATATTTTCCAAGTGTTGCAGTTAGTGAATGTCTACCAATGTGACAAACATCACAACATAGTGCAAAACAGAGCCATTCAAACAACATTAAGAAGGTATTCAAATAATCCATTATGCACTTGGGCTAAGCATCCTGGTGTGGTTTCTTTTCTACTTAGCTAAACTTTACCTACATTTGTCTTATTCTCAGTTTCTGAGTTCTTTAGCTCACAATCTTGACTCCTGAATTTTCCCAGACCCTCTCCCATCACTGCTTTTCAGTTTAGCAAACCCCACTTCGTACAGAACACATTACATTCTGCTGAGACACAGATGTGTCTCAGAAGACCCAAGATTGTAGAAACTAGAATTCAGAAAGTTAGTGAGATCAGGGACTTTGGAAACCATCTGGAGTCTCTTCAGTGCTCCCTGGCTCCAATCTGTTGCCACCTGATTTCTCTGTGGTACTGCTTCTGTAGTTCACATGGATGGATGATGTAAAGAGCCCCTGAGCTTAAGAGCTTGTGTTTACATATAAAACCAACCAGAGATGCTAACTTTATCTCCAATCAAAGTTCAGAATCCCTAGGCATGTCCTGAGTGGACCAGCTTAGGTCAGGTGTCTACCAAAATCCAATTGACTACCTTGTCCCAGTGTGTAAGGGGAGAATTTAAAGAAGGTTACAAATGGGACAGATGCTTCTAATGGGGTCTATAGTATTGTTCTACATGACAAAGAATATCACTGTACCTTTAATATAGGATCACATATTAAAATATTTTAAAGCAATATAGTATTACTTATTTATAAATACAAACACCTAGGCAGAGTAATATCCATGGAGAATTAATTCTTAATACATTGCTTTTAAACTACTCCTGGTCTTTAAGACTTTTTTTTTTCAAGAGAGAGAGACGGTGAGAAGGAGATAGAGAGAGAAAGAGACAGAGAGACAGAGACAGAGAGAATCAATTTTAAGTTTTCAAGTCACTTTCGTTGCTCTGACATTTTGCTGTGTATGTGGTATTGGGGTTTGAACCCAAGTCCTAGCATGTGCCAGGCAAGCCCGTAACCGCTGAGCCACCGATACAATCAACAATACTTTATTTCCTTTACTCTCCATTAAGTCAAGTTTTGAGAGTGGGTACCAACACTTAAGATGTCAAATTAGTGCAATGATGTATGCCACAAAATATATTTAGTTAAAAACTTCTATTTGTGCTGACCTTCATTCTCCCAGTAGAAACCAACTACTTGGAAAAGATCAAACAAAATTCTAATAGATCTTCTTTATTTACCACCCATGAGTGGAAAGGGGAGAAGGGATACTGACCACAGAACATGAAATAAACTACTCTGAGTTCCTACTAATCTGTTTTTTTTCCATATCTCTCCTTATGCCTGATTTTCTTTGTGGCACACTTATAATTAATCCTACATGATATATTTTTTATTTAAATATATTAACATCTAGGAAAAAGTGCTACTGTGAGATTCATTGTATAGAAAATTGTTTTCAAATACTTTGCTACTACACAGTTGGATGATGGTCTTCTATGTTAATTCTTAGGTCACATTTAATCATCACATTTTAATGATTGATTTAATCATCAGTTAAAACAAGTTTTCTTGGAAGGATCTGAAAGCAATGTGCCTTCCAAGCTGACAGTGTCTCCACATATGACACTCATGTAATTTGTCTTAAAAGTGCACTAAATTCTTTTTGTCCTGGTATCATTAAATAACTTTATTTAATTAAAATGTTTCGATTCATACTTTCCAAGATTAAATGACTATTAACTTGCTATAGCTGTTGAAAAGACAAAAAAGTGAAGAAATACATGACAAACAAGGAATGTGGCAAATGAGAGACACTGTATACTACTAACATGGATTTTATTTTTCACCTTTATACTGTTCAATTCCATTTTAAATTCAAAAGCATCAGTTTTGAAAGACTGTTTATAACGATGTTGAACTTGTGGAATCAATGAAATTGCACAACTTGCATTTGGTAACTTGTGTAAGCATATACATTTTACTCTTGAAAGAATGGGGAAAACATAGCACAAATAATCTCTCTCCCTCTCTCTTTCTTTTGGTACGGTGGATTGAATCCATGTGCATTTAACCACTGAGCCACATTCCCAGTTCTTTTTTATTTTTATTTTTATTTTTTGAAACAGGGTCTCTCTGGGTTGCATAGGGCCTCACTAAGTTGCTGAGGCTGACCTTGAACCTGTCATCCCCTTTCCCCAGCAGCCCAAGTTGCTGGGATTACAGGAATATATCTCCACGCCTAGTTCTTCCTTTTTGTGTTCTACTTCTTCAAAGGCACATAGTCCACCAATACTTTCACAGAGTAATTACTACTTACCCAACTACTATTGCTATTGTTTTTTAAAGTATTAATTAGCATAAAGAGTATACATATTTGTGAGAAACCATGAGATCTTTTACTGCATATGTGCATTATGTAACATTTCAAAGCAAGGCACATTGGTGTTCTCAGTTATCATTTCTTTCTGGTGACTAATATTCTCTACTTTCAGCTTACTGATGAGTAAGGACATACAGAAAAGCAAAAGAATTTTCCATGACCCCATCTGTCTCTTTCCTTCTTTATTGTTTCCTTCTTTATTTAATTGTTGGCTAGAGTAAGAAATTGGCATGGGGGTTGGGGATGTAGCTCAATGATAAAGGGCCCCTCAGTTCAAACCCTGGGACCAAAAACAAAACAAAACACACAAAGAAACCAGTGTGGTTAAGAAAAAATGATCAAGTTCCTTGGGTGTTCAAATCATGACATTTTCTTCTTTCCCAACCTCTGAGACTCTCAAAGTCTGTATTTAAACAGATATATTGCATTTAAATTTTATTGCCCTTCAATGTCATTGAACTTTCAAGGTTCCAAGGCCAGCCTGAATTCTCAGTTTATGGGATATCTCCAATGCTCTGTGTGAACAAGGTAGCAAGGAATGGTAAACACATTTTGTGCCTCTCTTTTGTTCATACATATTCTCTATTTTTTCCAACAGACTTCAGATAAAAACAAGACAGAAAACAAAATTGTAAAGATGGTGTCAGCATTGTAAAGACGGTGTATTGCATTGTTAGCAATTTCATCTTTGTACACTAGTATGTACATCATATAAATTTGTTTGCTTACTAAAGATGTTTAAAAATATTTGAATGAATAGATAACCATAAAAATGAAAGGATTTGATGAGTTTTTAAAGTAAACAAGACTCAATTTTTTTTAGATTATATTATTTCTAATTGTGGAAGAAAAGGTTTCAAACTACTTTAAATGACATCAAAGTGGTAGCAAATGAGTTTGTGGTATTGTGTTGTGTATCTAGTGTATTAAAAATATTGTATGAAGGTGGTGTCTTGTCAAATCTTCAAAACAACCCCTAGTAGGGAAAAACAAAGCTATCAGGTTATTGATTATGCACCATGAACCATGTGCTCTCCTGGGCACTTAGCAAGTATTATCTCCAACAGTTTTCAAAAAAATCACCTAAAATATGTATAATGAGATCATTTTCAGGTTGAAACTGTAGGTGACTCACATTATGTGACTTGTCCGAAGTTGCACAAATACTAAAGTGCAACATTTAGACTGAAACCAATTCCATGCCTAATACACACTTCACCAAACTCCAAATTGCTTCACAATACCTCATTATTATCTGAATGTATTTTAGAAAGCATACTCTTAATCCATATAATATATTCTACTCTTTTCTTTTAATATTTTCCCTCTTTTTAACACTTAGAAAATACATATCAATGAAGACCTCATTGGTTCGATAGTAACTCACTAATGGGTCGTAACCCAGTTAGAGACAGACCTCCTGGAGCTGCCTGAGTCTGGAGGGAATGCCATCTTTGCACTATTTCCCTGAACATTCCCTCTTTCTTCCCAGCCTTGCTCAAGTCCTTTCTATGAAACTCTTCAAAAAGGTCACCCTTAGAGAGCCCTCTTTTTCTCTGACTCATAAGTTAGTGTTAAATTCTGCAGGAACATGGCTGTTCATTAATTCATTGATTCACAAATACGTTTTGAGTGCTTATCATGTGCTAGATATTGTTCCTTTTACTTGGGAGGATATCAGTGAACAAAATAGATAAAATTCTCAATTCCTATGGAACTTCTATTCCAGATACATAAAGAGCCCTTGTTTTTTTTCCATATTATTAGTTTTTGTGTTTGGTATTTAACAAGAAGATCTTTAATTCTCTAAACTTCAAAATTCCATGGAAGAGTGAAAATGCTATATTTAAAATTCTTTTTTATTTTTGATGAAGTTACACTAATTGTGCATATTAATGGAGTTCAGTGTGATATTTCCACATATGGACACAGATTGCATTGTTTAAATCCAGCCTCCCTTTATCAGTCTTTACCCCCTACCCTTCCCAAATTATTCCTTTTATTATTTTTTGTTTAAAAATCAAAGTGTATCAAAGCGGATTAAAGACCTAAGTGTAAGACCTGTAACTCTGAAACTACTAGAAGAAAGCAAAGGGGAAATGTTTTAAGACATTGATATAACTAATGATTTTCTGCATATGACCCCAACAGCACAGGAAACAGTATTTAAAACTTGATGAACAAGATTGAATCAAAATATTTTATGATATTCTCCTTTGAATCTGCACTGTTGAAGTGCTGATCAGTTAGTACACATAAATTTGAAAACTGGACTTTTGTTAACAGAAAATGACCAGATTTTAGTGGTAAAGACTAATTGTAGTTATTATATTTATTAGCATAATAATAATCAGTAGCAGTCAGTCTTTCTCATGGTCAAAAAATAAAATATTAAGCCCTTGCTATGTGCCATGCACATAGGATACGTACTTACTGAATTCCTACAACAATCCAGATGACACACTCTTTATCAAAATACTGTAATTACAGTCCATCTAGGAAGCTCTCCTCCATTTGGCTAGGACAGGAGCAGAAGCTGTTGTACATCTATTTCATTTATTCACTAGTTAGCTGAGTATCATAAAAGGACTCATTTTTATTGGTAACTTCAGGGAAGATAGAACATGTTTAATGCTCCTTACACTGGATGCTCAGTGAATCCTAAATTAACCAGGGAGTTGGATATACATATGCATATACCATAAAACAGTGAGAAGCCTCCTGACATAACCTGTTCTGTGTCTTTTAAAATGCTGTCAATAACCTAACCCCCTAGGCTCCCAGTGTGGTGGCTTAACTATCACAGATGCAGCTTAAATGAAACGATCCATACCTGTACATTACCACATTTGAAATGTTTCTGCATGTTGGAAAATTAAAAGGTTATGGTCTGAAGCTAGCAGGAAACTTGATGCTTTCATAGAGAGAGGTAGTATGGTGTTTTGAAAACATTTAAGCTTAGAGCGTCGGATCTATCTAGCTTCAAATATAAACTTTGCCACATGTAGTTGAGTGACTGGTTGGGTATCAAAACTTCTCCAAAGCTCAAAATCCTGACTAATAAATGAAGCTAATAATCAAGATTTTAATAATATTAGAAATCACTTGTGAAAAGTGCCCAGCACAATAACAGTTGTTTGCAAATATGTTCCAACTCCCCTATTTCTGCTGAGACACTTGCTCATTGTTCTGATTGTCCAACTCATTTTCATTCTTCATAGCCCAATAAGAACGCACAAACCCTTTTGGATATCAGACCTAGCCACTTAGAATTAAATGTTCCACCTCTGTGCTCTAATAACACTGTTTATTGACCTGGTAATAACCTGTGCCACCAACTTGGTCATGTGCACTTACCTTCCCATCAGCCTCACTCAGCTGTTAGCTTTTTAGGGCAAAAACTGAATCTGAATCACATTTCCATCTACAACATAAGAGACCCTAAAATAATCTCTTTGGAATGCATAAACACATGGGAAACCTGATACCTGAAGGCAGCAGATAGGTTCAAGAATTAGTAGGAAACAGCATTGAAAAATTCCATCTCTTATGTCCTAATCCCTTACTATATTCACTCTTAAAAGAGAAAGAGAGAGAGAGAGAGAGAGAGAGAGAAAATCAACTCCATGTAATTTTTCATCTGGTTTTCATTGCTCTAATACTTAGTTGTGTATGTGGTGCTAGAATTTGAACTTGTGTCCTCATGCATGCCAGGCAAGCACCATAACAGTTGAGCTACCACTACAGCCTGATGTATTCACTCTTAAGAATCATTGTATTTGACAAATATGCAAACAGATTTATAATCAAGAAACAAGATAAAAATAAAATCTGTGCTTTGTTTTCTTGGAGAATATTTCATTCCTGAATTTCAGTTACAAAATGTTGGGGTATAATCAACACTTTTATGCAGCTGGAAGACAAATGTCAGGTTATTATTCTAAGACCATTACTAGATGTTGAAAGCTGTTGCTTCCACACCCTGACAGCCAGGCTGTATCTCAAGCCAGACAACAGGCTAAGCTCTGGAAGAGTCTGATGACTGTGATCCTGTGAAATATAAGAGGATGCAATGAGTAGATTCCTGAAGTTTAATTGGAACAAAGTAGTTCACTGAAGTTCTGAGGCTCTGGAATGTCACAGGATCATAGAGCTAGAAGGCAGCTTAAAATTATCTAGTCTAATATCATCATTTTACATCTGATTTTACATCTGAGAATACTGCCTGAGCTGTTTAATACCATATCTATTGTGAATAACATTAGACACCCATGTAAGATCCAGCTTATGAGAATCAGTCACAGTGACAGTTACCTTCAAAATAATTGTTCACTTTATTAAATAAAACACATTATTTTCCCTGTGGCTAACGCTTATTTCACATAACATTTGTGTTGACTTTTATGATGACCCTGGATTGTGGGGTTGCATTTTGGTTCATGCTGCAGGTAAAGAAAGGAATGCCAGATAGACCACCTCTTTTATTCCGTACCACAGCAAGTTACAGGTGGAGTCATTCATGCAGACAGGACTTGAATCTTTAAATAGTATTCATTCATCACATTTTTCTTCCCTATTCAAACTACCAAAACAAATAAAATTTTTAGTATTTCTTTAGTCTTTTTTTTGTAAACTATGGAGAGAAGTTTTAGGTTCTCATATGCCTCCCCTCCCCACACAGGCACAGGCTTGTCACTATTGACATCCTTAGCACAAGGGCACGTGTGTTAAAATTGGTGACCCTTCATTGATAAAACAGTATCATCCCAAGTCCAAAATTTACACTAGAGTTGACTCGTGGTGGTGTACATGCTGTGGGTTTGGACATATCCACCCTGCCATGCATCACCATTGTTGAGCATGAAGAGCAAGTTCTACTTCTAAAAGTCCCCTGCACACTGCCTATTGCTCCCACCCCACCCCCTGCCAATGTCAGCCTTTTTGGTGTCTCTGTGGGTTTGAATTTTTCAGAATGTCAAATAGTTGGAATCATACAGCATTTAGATTCTCAGATTGGATTCTTTCACTTAATGATGTGATTTTAAGTTTCCTCCATGCCATTACATGGCCTGAGAGCACATTTCCTTTTAGCGCAGAGTTGATGACTCCATTATCTGGATATGCCACAGCGCATTGCTCTACTTAACTCCAGAAGGCATCTTGATTGCTTTGACGTTTGGGAAATTGTGAGTAATGCTTCAGTTCCCACTTAGGTGAATGTAGATAAAGATTATCAATTCATTTGAATAAACACAAGGCATGCAATTTCTGGATCATATGGTAAGGGTATGTTTACTTTATAAGGAATTGCCAAACTGTCTTTCAAGCTTGCTGCAGCAGTGAGCTCTCATTCCTTGCTCCCATTTTCTGCATCCTCATCAGAATTAGGTATTGTAACTATTTTGGATTTTGGTCATTTTACCAGGCATGTAGTGGAGACTTCATTGGTGTTTCAATCTGCAAATCCCTAATGATACATGCTATGAACTGGTATTTGGATTTGACAAAAAATTCTTATGTGTAAGTTCTAACTACCAGTGTAAAAGTATCTGAAGTTGAGGTCTTTAAGAAATAATTAGGTCGTGAGGATTGAACTATTATGAATGGGATTAATTCATTAAGAAGAGACATGAGGGCTGGAGCGGTGGCTCAACGGTTTCGGCGCTTGCCTGGCAAGCACTAGGACCCAGGTTCAAACCCCAGCACCACGTACACAACTGAGTATTGGAGCAACTAAGGCCATGTGATAAACTAAATAAAGTTGTTTCTGTCTTTCTCTGTCTCTCTCACTGTCCCTCTCTCTTTAAAAAAAAAAAAAAAGAAGAAGAGACATGAGAAAGATAATTTTTCTCAAAGTCATGTGATTCAATGAGAAAACATCCATTTACAAATCAGAAGTGTAGCTCCCTGCAGGGTTCTGGA